>OX439483.1:416567458-416861592 GCA_949320155.1 Melangyna quadrimaculata
CTCCTGGATGAAACAAATGCAACGACACCTGTATGTAGTTGGCCGCAGACATGGAACAATCCGAAACCGGGAGGCCTGTTGGCGTTTTCTGAGGTCAACCCGGTGAACCCCACAAATGAAACCCAAGGTAAAGTAGTTAAGTGGGAGAGTTGTGGTCCCCTCGAGATCATTACAATCGCCGGTAAAATGAAGAAGAATTACACATATTGGAAATAGCATGCTCAAAAATCGTTTTTTTTCTTTGTATTAAACAAACGATTCTCCTCAATCCTCATTCCTCATAAATGAGTAGTTGCGCCCGAGCCGATAAACGAATCTGGAGAACTCTTGTTATTCACAAATAGAGCGACAAATAAAACATTAAGTTTTCTAACCTTTTCATGCCAGATGTTTGGTTTCTGCTTTTTTACTAAAGTGCTTTATGGTAAACAACATTTTTTAGTTCTATTCTCGGCCGGGTACACGTACAAAGCGGGATGTGTACCGACACGTGAGCTCGCCACATACAATTGACCATATGAGAAATGTGGGAGTTAAGATTAAGGCGACTTATTAATTCTCATAGCGAAAGCGAGACGCACGGAAAACTGAAGACTTGGCTTTTCGTTTTCATCCATCAAGGATTCGATGGATTTGTATGAATGTAACTTTTCGGTGATTTGATTTTGACTGACAAAATTCAAATGATCGACATCCTAGTTTTTCGCAGCCAAAATCGATCGTGCCCTCAGCTAATTATGGCAAAAATTTGGTGGCAATTCAATTAGGGCGTTCAGTAAGTCGACTGGAATCACGCCATTGCTCATCGCCAACAATAATTGCCTAGAGAACTCTGACATTTCGTAAAGCAACTCGCGTGTTTTTTTTCAAATGCAATTTCTTCACATATGCCCATAAGGCCGACGTCTTTGGGCAAGTGTTCAATTCATCTGTTGGATTTTATGTTGAAATAACAGGCAACGTATGTCTTTCATCATTTCGTATATATCTATCAACATGCGATTCAGGGCTTCCCATGTTCGTTTATCAGCCATTGGGCACTTGTCGTAGGTGGTAATGTTACATTTCTGCAATACTTTTGCCATAGCAGACTTCTTTGAAATGTTGCATGTAGGTTCTTCATCCACTTTCAGATTCAATGGCAATTCCAATGCAGAATGGTTCAAACCCCTTCTTACAACGTATAATCAATTCCCTAAGAGGTCAATACCAAAGCAATCACAGATCTCGTACGAATGGTTGTACAAGGAAAATAGTAGCACTGAAAACAGAAAAAAAATCCAATTTCACTGAAAGTATCAAGGAAGAAAATGCCACCATTTCTGTTATCGAATGCTTTTATCAATTCATTGAACATTTTGACTCAATACGACTCGATCAATTCCATTTCTCGATTTAATGCGAAGAAATGCACTAACAAGTTCCCGGATTCACATCTTTCCTGGAAATTTCCGGAATATTCCTCCATAGTGTCCTTACTTGGGTCAATACAAATCTATCAAACCCAAAATCATGGAAATCGAACGATTCATTCATTATCCTGCTGCAAATCGAAATGTGTGGCAACTCAAAACACTGTGCATCAAAACACTTCACTTATTACTTTTTCTAAATCACTCAGCTTACATATATTTTTCTCAATTTGTCATTGCCTGAAAAATAAATCATTCTAATTCTGATATTCAAACAAGAAACATCAATAAAAACTTAAAAAATATAATTTCAAATATTAAAACGAGTTTTATTTAATCGTTTAGAGAATTCTTGTGTGTTGAAACATAAATATACAACCACAAATTTGGTGACCCCGACGTGATTGGTCAAACGATTAATCACAAATTTTCAAGAAATTTTAGACTCCCGTCCATCATGAATTAGCCCACAAAAGGAGAGTATAACACAATGGCAGACGATTTTCAATAGCTTACACAGCGAAGGACGTCCATAAAAGGATTGATTACAAAAATATCTAATTATTTTAACAATCCAAATAGGACTGCTCTCCAGGCCGAAACCAAATTAAAATCTCTCGATAATCTTTACAGACAATTCAACGAAATTCAAGATCAAATCGATGCAAAACAAATTGAGCTCAGCGATGATGCAGAATTATATCAAGGTGCGGACAAAGAACGAGATTCAATTGATGACCAATACAATACTATTTCAACACTTATCAAAAAAGTTTTGGAAGAAGATGAAGATAAGAAAAAACCGGAAGATGAAAACAATTGCCAGGTCATCAATCAACTCCAAGAAGAAATTTCGCGACTGAAGGTAATCAATCAACAGAAATCTAATAATGGATCAGATGTTTTCAAACAACCCAACGTACATGTTAAGCAGCCTCATTTTGACAAATCTCAGCCGCACATTTGGTTAACTCAAGTTGCAGCAGCATTCAAATTAGCCAACATTGATGATGACGAACAAAAGTTTTCCCAAATATTGGTGAACATGGAGGGTGAAGTTTTGAAGATGGTAGCAGATTTAGACTTAGACACTACCATCAAGAAGAAGTATGAGGAGTTTGAAAACAGGCTGATCAAGAGTTACGCAGAAACTGTGGAAACAAAACTCAGGCGTCTTTTTCGTGGTGAAGATGTTATTGGTAAGAAGCCAAGTGAAATTCTTGCGCATATTAAAAGTCTTGCTTCAAACCAATGCAACACAACTCTTCTAAAAACATTCTTTTTCGAGCAAATTCCTCACCAATGTCGAGTTCTGCTTACAATTTTGCCAGAGACAACCAGCTTAGACGATTTGGCTGAAATGGCTGATAAAATCTTCCACATCAACGGACAATCATCAGTCTATGCAGTCTCAGAACAACCAAGACAGGATCCAACTATTCAAGCAGTATCCACCAACATCAACAAGGACATCGAATTGATGAGCAAGGCTATTCATGATTTGACAGAAAAGGTAAACTTAATTCAAAAAGATATCCGATTTCCCAGATCCAGATCCCGAAATGCATCCCGTTCAAGAGGAAGATCGAACTCCCAACATAGCTACACCATGAATCATAACAATTTGAATGGTTTGTGCTATTTTCATAGGAGGTTCGGAAATAATTCTTTCAAATGCAGTCAGCCATGTTCTTGGAAGCCGGAACAGAGCACAGATTCGGAAAACTAAGAACGCTGTCGCCAGTCCAGCCGATTGACGACAGCAACATCCATATCGATTCTAAAAGCAGCCCTATACAAGTTACAGAAAGTCGTCTACATATCTTTGACAAATTAACAAAAACAAGATATCTCGTTGATTCTGGTTCAGCAGTTTCGGTCGTTCCTAAGCCCTCTGCTCAGAAGTCATTAGATGTGAGTGAGTTAATACTTTTTGCTGCAAATCAAACCGAAATTAAGACGTATGGATCGCAAGTCATAACTGTTGCGTTGGGACTTCGTCGAGCTTTTAAATGGCCCTTTATCATTGCCGATGTCCAATCTGCTATAATCGGGGCTGATTTTCTCACTCATTATGAGCTTTTAATCGACTTGAAGAACCAACGTCTTATTGATGCTACAACTAACAATGTCAAAAATGGGGGTTTGTATGAAACTTCAACTTTTAGCATTTCAACAATCAATTCCACTATGCCATACTCATCCTTGCTGGAAGAATATGTTGAAATAACGAAACCTTTTACAATGAACTCAAAGAAGATAAATTCTGATTATTCTCATCACATCATCAACACTGGACCTCCAGTTGCCGAAAAGTGTCGCAAATTAGCTGGAGAAAAGGCAAAAGCAGGTAAACAAGAAATACTGGACCTACTCGATCGAGGAGTAATCAGACCATCAAGCAGTCCATACTCAAGTCCAATTCACATGGTTCAGAAAAAGAATGGTTCCTGGAGACTTTGCGGCGACTACAGGAAGCTGAATGCAGCAACAGTTCCTGACAAATATCCTCCACCAATGATAACCGATGTTTTTCCACTCCTCCATGGTAAGTCAATATTTTCTACCATTGATTTAGAGAAGGCATATCACCAAATACCAATGAACGAGAAGGACATCAAGAAGACCGCAATCATCACTCCATGGGGCTTATACGAGTACCTTGTGATGCCATTTGGTTTGCGGAATGCAAGCCAGACGTTCCAGAGATATGTTGACTCAATTTTTCGTGATCTTAACTTCATTTTTGTCTACATAGATGACATTTTAGTTATGTCTACTAGTGAAGATGAACACCGAGATCATTTAAGACAAGTTTTCGAACGCTTAAAGAAGAATGCCTTGTCCATCAATGCCTGCAAGTGCAAATTTGGTCAAGAAGAAGTCGATTTCCTAGGCTACACCATCAATAGTCATGGATTTGCACCCATAGCAGAACGTCTTGAACAAATCCTTAACTACCCAAAACCTCAAACAGTCATGGAACTTCGTAGATTCTTGGGTATGATTAATTATTATAGGAGGAGTATACCAAATGCAGCAAAGATTATGTTACCACTGAATTGCTATATCAAGGATTCCAAAAAAAACGACAAGACTAAAATCAATTGGACACAAGAAGCCAACAGCGCATTCGAGGAAAGTAAACGCATCCTTGCCGAGGCAACACTTTTGGCATTTCCGTCACCAACAGCTCCAATCACTCTTACAACCGATGCGTCCAATGTGGCAATAGGTGCTTCTCTTGAGCAATTTGAAGACGAGACGTGGAAGCCAATTGGATTTTGCTCAAGAAAACTCTCAAATTCAGAGAAAAAATATAGCACCTATGATCGTGAACTTATTGCTATTTTCGCTGGACTCAAGTACTTCAAACATCTCTTAGAAATTCGTGATTTTGTTATCAGAACTGATCATAAACCATTGACAAGAGTATTTAGCCAAAAATTGGAAAAAGCTTCCGACCGACAACTAAGACAACTTGACTTCATTTCTCAATTTTCAACCCAAATTGTTTATTTGAAGGGAGACGACAACGTCGTGGCAGATGCATTATCTCGCATTAATGAAATACAAATGCCAACAGTCCTGGATCCAGATACTATTTAAAAAGAACAAAAAAATGACGAAGAGTTGAACGAAATTATTCAAAATTCAAGTCTACTCAAAATTCAAAAAATTACAATTGAAAATGATGTCGAAATTTATTGTGATGTATCAACAGGAACTGTTCGACCGTATATTCCAAAATCACTCAGATTTACAGCTTTTAACATCGTTCACAATCTTTCTCATCGGAGCGGTAGAAGTACTTCTAAATGCCTCAGGGAAAAATTCACCTGGCCTGGAATAAGAAAAGATGCAATTAAATGGTCTCGAGAATGTTTAGAATGTCAAAAGTCAAAAGTTCAGAGACACAACAAATTGCGAGCAGAGCACATCAACGTTCCTGATAACAGATTCGACCATATTCATCTAGACATCATCATGCTTCCAGATTACAAAGGATTTAAGTATTGTCTGACAATAATCGACCGTTTCTCCAGATGGCCAGTAGCAGTTCCTCTCAAGAACATCACTGCTGAGACAATTGTGACAGCTTTCTGGGACAACTGGGTAGTACATTATGGAACACCAGCAACAATCACCTCCGATCAAGGATCACAGTTCGAGTCAGCATTATTTTCAGCTTTAGCTTGTCTAGTGGGTGCACGCAAGAACAAGACCACACCATATCATCCCCAATCAAATGGGATGGTCGAAAGATGGCATAGAACGCTTAAAGCTGCACTGATGTGTTCACCAAAACCTTGGACAGAAATTCTTTCAACCGTTCTACTTGGACTTCGCACCAGTTTCAAGGAAGACATTCAAGCGACTCCAGCAGAGATGTTGTACGGGACAAACTTGAGAATTACCGGAGAATTTCTGGTAAGTTTTGATCAGCCTGGAAATCCACAAATTTTTATTGAAAAACATAGAGAATATATGCGTGGTTTGAGACCTACCCCCACTGCTCATCATACAAAAAGCAAAGTATTCGTTTTAAAGAATTTAAATACATGCACACATGTATTTCTTCGATGTGATCATGTCAAGGCGCCACTGGAACAACCATACGTGGGACCATACAAAATCGTAGAAAGAGGATCTGAAACTGTTTTTAAACTTGATATAAATGGCACCGAAAAAAATATTTCCGTCAGCAGATTAAAACCCGCATTCATAAACAAGACTGATCTTGACATTCCTGAATCAAGTACAGATGCAAATGCAACTCAACAAGTACCTGCCCATATGTGGGGATCAACAATGGATAGGCCACAACGGACTTACTCAAGAAAACCAAAACATGTCACTTTCAAGATATAAGTTTCTCTCTGAAACCTCTTAAGGGGGGAATAGTGTGGCAACTCAAAACACTGTGCATCAAAACACTTCACTAATTACTTTTTCTAAATCACTCAGCTTACATATATTTTTCTCAATTTGTCATTGCCTGAAAAATAAATCATTCTAATTCTGATATTCAAACAAGAAACATCAATAAAAACTTAAAAAATATAATTTCAAATATTAAAACGAGTTTTATTTAATCGTTTAGAGAATTCTTGTGTGTTGAAACATAAATATACAACCACAAATGTGCGCAAAGAGCGCCACCTGTTGAGAATTTTGTTCCCAAACCTTCGCGGAGCAATTACTAACAAACCCCCAAAAGGATGTATCCAATTGGAAAGTGTATATCGAAAAAAAAACTCATGTTAGGAAATAGCAGTAAGACTCCAAATTAACCTTTTTTTCTGCATTTCAGGAAAAGGTCGAGTAAAAATTTTCAGGTCCTTAATTGAAAAAAAAAAATTCTCACCGCTCTGCTAAATTCAGGACAGAATTATATTTTTTTTCAAATTAAGGACTTCAAAAATTTCACTCAGTCTATTCTTGAAATGCAAAAAAACAGCAAAATTTCGAGACTTACTGCAAGTTCCTAGTTCACCTGGTTCTCGAGGTACACCATGTGACCTATACTAACTTCACGGTGAAGTCAGCAGGTCACTGGATTAAAATTTCATGTTTTTGTAAATCTTTCTCTAATATCGATATTTTTTTACACAATACAATCAGGTATATTCTTTTAAATTGTATAAGCTAAACCTGAATGTAAAAGCAGCTTCCTAGTCGATCTTTTGTTTAAGCCCATTAGGTACAGTGAAAATAAATTTTGTATAGGGTAGATGCTTAAAATTGAAAATTATTACGAATGTAAGGAACCCAAACTTTTCCCCCTGAGCTACTATAATATCACTTTTATCATAAAAATTTGCTGTCCCTGCCAATGTGTAAATACTTGTCACCTTTCAAATAATAATAATAATACAAAAAATTAACAACATCTGTACATTTTTAACTTCAGCCAAAGCCATTCGAATCCACATCCGGAGAACTTTTTCAAAAACCCCCTCCAGCAATACATAGATACCCAACTTGATATACAGCAGCTGGAGAATTACACAGACACATACATACATACATAACTCCATCCAGATCCAGAGATTCGGTCTTGGTGTCAGAACTTTTCCATTTTGCCCCAAGCTATGTAGCTCTGCATAGAGGAGCTCGACAACGATGATGGCAGTGGCAAATGGCAATATGGAATGGTTGTAGTCTTCGGTTGCCAGTTTTACTTTAGTTTTTAAGAAGAAAATCACGTACCATTCGAAGTACTTGACAACAAGAAAAAGAGGAAGGAGACCAACACAACAAAAAACAAGAAGAAGGAAGTTATGTTGCATTGCACATACTCGTACTACAGTACAGAGAGAGTCGTTCGAATAAAACTTTTGTAAATTATTTCAAAGTTTGGTCTTTACGTCGAATTAACAAAACTGTTAGGGACATATGTGAAGCAGTAGATTGGATTTAAAACAATCAATTTGTTGCTAGGGGTTTGTCTTTTTCCTTTTTTTGGATATTATTTCATTTCTCTGGACATATACAATTGGGAAGAAGTCGCTGCTCTTGGCTATTTTTGAGTCTCCCCAATTGATATCAAGGCAAGGATGTGTGACAGAATTTCGGTATAAAATTTTGTTGCAATTTAATTAGAAAAGTTTTGGAAAAAGGAATTTTTTTTTTTGTCTTTTCTCTTGATTATTATTTTCGGGTCTCTTAGATTTGTTCCTGTTAAAATAAGATTTTCTACTGATTGTATAGTCAGTTCTATTTAAGTGTTTTTTTTTTGTTTTTTTTTTTTTGTAAAAAAAAGCGTTTTAAGTTTCCTAGATAAATAACTTTTGCCACAAATTCGATTAGGATTTCAGAAGTTTTGTAATAATTGAGGTAAAAGATAATATTTTTTGTCATTCCGGATTGAGTTTTTTCTTATAAGTGATTATAAAGTTAACTAGCTGTTTCCGTCCCGCTGCGCTTCGCCTCCTGCTATCTTCTTGCCTTAATAAGTATGTTGGTAAACATACTATATCACAGCACCACATGTTGGTAAACTTTTTGGTTTACACGACGTAAACTGACTTAACGTGCACGAACATGTGTGCAGTAAAAATCTGTCTACAAAATCTTGCTAAAAATTCAATCAAATAAAAGAGGTGCGTATACGCCCTTGTGTATCGCTTTTTATCTTAATTTTTAGAATAAACACAGATACGGATATTTTTTTAACGGTGATTTTCTTTACGTAGAGAGGTTTTCTAAAACAATTTCATCGCGTTTTTCTCTTTTGCGATTCGGTCTCGAAATTCATTTTGAATTTCACATAATTCGATGACGTGGGATGAGTTTTTCTGCAGTTCTTATAGTTCACACCGACTTTTTACCATAGAATACGATAAGAGGAGGTGCCGATTGTATGGAATTTCGTCTTCTGCCTTTGCCAGCGTTACTGGCTGAACACAATGGAGTGCCGCAACAAGAACTGCAGCTGCAAGTAGAAATAATATCGTACGTTCTATTTCTATGTGCCCACAATGCAGCAGTGAAAGAATAAATGAATCAATTCGGGGTTTGATGCACTGCGACCTTTGATTTATTGTGCCCCCATCTAGAGCTAAAAGAGATTGCTCACTTAAAGCTCATCCTCCAAATTAAGTTTTTTTTATAAATTTAAGTATTTGGAGTATTTTCAGTGAGGGTAGGTCCCTCTCCTCTATCTGGTGATTTCCCAGATATATGTGCCTTTGATGCACAAGTGCGTGGCATTTGCCTAATATGTGGTCAGGTGTTTCCTCCTGGATGTTGCAGAATCTACAAGTTGCACTGCTCGCTAAATACTTTTTTTTTTTCTTATTGAGAATGTGAAAGCGTGCAGCAAAAGTTAAAAGTTGACCAACTTGTGCGATACTGTGCTATGATGCGATAGCAGCTGCGTCGCATTGTGTTCGCAACATTGAATTTGTGTAAATAAATCGGGTGGCACAACGGCTCATGAAGAACCAGGGCCTAGTGACTAACAACTCACAACCATTCCTGTGTGCGCCTTTCGACAGAAAGGCTAGACGAGAAGCACTTATTCGTGACAAGTGATACTCTTGGAGGATTTTTCAATTCCTCGCAAGAGGCGGTAGCCCTAAAAAAAAACTTTTTAGTTTTTTAGGTGGAATTGAATTTGTGTGTATTCAATATTTTGACAAATACTGCAGCACGGATCGCAAATGCTGCTACGTTGTCATTGTGTTCAGCAAGTTATACGTACCATTCTCGAGTACGAAAGGAAGAAGCACCAACCAAGAGAGGCACACTGCGGGGTGCGTGGTACACTAGATAGGAGTCTCACTTAATTTTTTTCCTTTGTGTTGTGAAATAGTAGTTAGATCATTTGTATTATTATTCGTTTTGCCTTTAAGCTTGCTTGGGCTGGGGAATATATCCCATTTGAATTATTATTAGTTTTGCCTTTAAGCTTGCTTGGGCTGGGGAATGAATATATCCCATTTGAATTATTTACTCTATAATTATCTAAGTAGACTTTCAATTGTACAAAATACCATGTTAGTTATTAAAGATGTTTTATTATTGCTTTGTAAATTATCATGTTAAGTTTCTTTTACAAAAATAAAACTTCCGACTGAATGGAGTTCTGAATTCTTCACAATAGAACCGAGTTTTCATTTGCTTTCTTCGGTCAGACCCTGAACCCGCTGAACTACCTCAGCTATAGACAAAAAATCATCACAGCTTAAGGGACACAAATACCTATAGTCTCGGGTTTCCCTCAAGGGAATTTAAAGTCGATAAGAGTTCGCCTTCCAACATTTTGGGATTCCAATCCAGTAATATGGTTTATTCAAGCGGAAGCATAATTTTCAGTGTATCGAATAACAACTTGTTCCGAAACAAAGTAGGTAGGTACTGTCTTAATGTTGGCTCTCTACAACCACACAGATGCGATTCAGTTATTGACATTCTGTTGAATCCGCCTGCTACTAATAAATACCTCACTGTAAAAACAGCATTGAGTGAACGACATTCGGGGTCTGAAATAAAATGCTTGGGAACGCTCATTGATAAAGCAGACATCGCGGTGACCGAAAACCGTCGGAAGTCTTGCGATCAATGAAAATGCTGTCGGGTACTTCTTTCAATGATGATCATTAAAAACTTGTAGATGAGTTGACTGCCGCAACTTATCAATTTCGCGTTGCTATCGGTTGGCACAAAAACACTCGAAGAGTAAGCTACTCTTGCAGATAGGATCGAGGCATCCCAGGATGCAATCATTTTTAGTGTTGCCACCCCTTAGCAATATACCAATCACAAAAATGAACTTGAAAATAGACTTGATAGAATTTGAGTCAATATGCTTGAAGCTTTTTCTCTGAATTCTCGCTCACGTCGCAAAAGACAGGTCGTTCCACAATCCAAAGAATAGAAATAGTCGTTCGCGCAGTCGTGCAAATTCGAATTTAGGTACAGATATCTGCTGGTATCACAGGCGTTTTCGAAAAATTGCAAGTTAATGCGATAAACCTTGGAATTTTGACAAAAAATTACAAATTCGTACCGGTAACCCAAACTAGAAAAACCTGCTGTTGCAGAGGCAAACATGCAGTTTTCTTTTAGTCGCCGCTTATTTATCACAGATATATGTGTTTAAATTCGAATTTCACGTGTCTTGTTTATACGGACGCGGATTTATTAGTTTTTCCTAACAGCAATAAGAAGGGTTTAACTTCTCAGAATCCTTCGTATCTACTATCAGCTGCCAATGGAACTTCGATTCCAACTTTCGGTTAAAAATAACTTACCGCGATATTGGCCTAAGGCGAAATTTTGTTCAAAATTTCATATTAGCCTCAGTTAATAGACCAATATTGGGAGCAGCGCTGACAAAAGTGGCACTTTAGTGCCAAATTGGCACTTTCAAATGAGTTTGGCACTTTGGCGCCCACACTCAAAGTTTAAAATTTGGCACTCTTTTTTTTAAAGGAAAATATCAAAAAAAAAAAAACCATTAAAAAATATTAAAAATACAATTTTCTTATACAATTTACAAACATTACTACACTTGTTACTATTTTTTTGTAAGCCCCACAAAAATCTACTACAGTGAACATTGTGTTAAATACCTAAAAAACTTATGAAAGATTTGTGTATACTGTCACTACTTCTATTAAATTCCATCCATCAACTTTGAATGTTGCATGCAGGGTTGTTGCCGTTGGCAAGATCTAGCGACTTTCCAATTTTGTCCGCGACAAAAAATATTTTGATGTCGCTGGATTATTTCTAGCGTCATTTTGAGGAAAGCATCTATGATTTCCGGCCCTGGTAATCTTACAATGCTGGCATTAAATTAATTTAAACATTAATTGTATACTAGAAACTAAAATTCACCACACACAGACACACAGTGCAAGTGAGCGCAGTAGTTTTATTTTAGAAATTCATCAATTTCTGAAAGACCAAAGTTTTTTTTTTAAATTTAGTTTAAGTTTTGAAAAAAAAAGTTGTTCAAAGAAAACATTTTTTTTTAACATTTATTATCTAATTTTCATCTAGCGACTTTTTGTCTCTCAAATTTCAGCCAATCTAGCGACTTTTTGAGGCTGGGCTAGCGACTTTTCATTTAAGCCTGCGGCAACACTGGTTGTATGTTGCATCAAGTAGAAGAGAAACTTAAAATTAAAACAGAATTAAATTGAAATTCAAAAAGAAATTAGCAAAAAAACGAATACATAATTTTGAGGTGCTTCGGTAATTAAAATATTTAATATTTAACATTTTTAATAAACTTACAACTTGGCGTACCTTAGATCTCACTACTTTTTACGGCTTACTTGATACGCAAAGGTTTTTGTAGGTATACCTATTGAAGAACTTGGCTTCTTTTTTAACATTTATGTTTTTGGTGGTGATTTCACTTCTTTTTCAATGATTTTTTATCAGGAAAAGTGGGTAGAATAAACGGCCTTCGAAAGCAAGAAATACACCTTAAAACCAACCGCTCTATAAAATTTCATAATTCTGCCCCAAGCAGAAGTGCTCTCTATTAAATATATATTTATTCTTCGAAAATAGGTGGTTGCCACACCCACTGAATGTAAAATTTCAAATTTTTAATTTTCCCCTTTCTTGCATGTCAAGTTGTATCGCTCTACCAATTTTCATCATTCTACGACGGTCAAAAGTGCTCCACATAATAATTGATATCAATTCTGAGAAAATGGGCGGGTGCCACTCCCCTCAATGGCTAATTTCAAATTTTCCAATATTTCGTTTGTATTGATCCAATGATCTACCAGTCTACCAAATTTCATCAGTGTACGACAGTCAGATATTAATAATCAGTCCATATTAATGATATCAATTCTGTGAAAATGGGCGGATGCCACGCCCTCTGAATGTGCATAAGGTCTCAAATTTTAAAATTTTGACATTGCTTTCACTTCAGGTCTTTGTTTTTGTTTGGATATGCGATTTTTTTACTTTGGCACTCTGGTGGCACTTTTTGGCACTCAAAAAAATATTTGGTGGCACTTAGATTTTTTTTTCAGCGGCAGCGCTTATTGGGAGCCGATTTCTTGGATTAATTCAATCTGCTAGTAGATACGAAAAACAAAAATTTAATAGACCCTCTTACTAAGCTGCACACAAGTGCCTCAACCATAGGAACTGATGATCCGAGCCCTAAAAATTTTCAAATCACAAGCGAGTGCAATGAGATATTAAAAAAAAATTGAAGTCTGATAGAAGAACCCAATTATTTTGTGCCAATTAAACACACATTCGTTCATCACATTGTAGCAAAAGGTCAGCTTCCAGTGTCGAGGCCTAGACGGCTTGACGCTTCAAAAACACAAACAAAAACTGATTTCGAACGGGATTGCCACCCAATTCACCACATCCAAGACTTTTCTATGAATGTTCATGGCTGCAAAGCTTTTTCCAAACTAGACATAGTCAGGGCATATCACTTAATGCGAGTTGCATCCGAAAACATTCATAAAACCGCTATAACAACTCCTTTTGGTCTTTTCGAATGGCTTCAAATGCCATTCGGACTTCGAAACGCGGCTCAAACGTTTCATGAATGAAACTTGCTTTGGACTTGACTTCGTTTGCGTTTATATTGACGATCTTCTTATCACAAGTAAAATTGAAGCATAACACTCGAGCTACTTTTCAAAAGGCTGGAAAAGTACGGTAGGAACATCAATCTTTAAAAATGCGTTTTCGTTGTTTCATCCTTGGAATTTTTAAGTCACACCACAATCAACGCGGAAGGAATTTTTTCTTTAAAAGATCGCATTGAAGCAATTTTAAATTTTCCAAAACCTTCCTCAGTCAAGCAAATTCAACGTTTAATCTATAATCATCGCTTTATACCTAAACTAGCACAAATAATCGCTCCTTTTCACAAACACTTACATCGCTTACAAAAAATAAAAAAACAAAAAAAGTTTTTGTCATGGACCATCATCGACTGCGTTTTCAATAGCGCAAAAGAGGCTCTGTCCAAAAAAACTCTCCTAGCTCATCCCTTATCCGACCGGGATTGCCCAAGGCCCCTTCCTCTGCAGCCTGATGACATCTGGCCACCCTGTACTGGATGAGAAAATCTCCTGTATGCTGATGTTTCCCTTACATAATCCACATTGATGTCTCCTCTGATATCTTTACGCAAAGTTGAGTACTACATAAACTGACACACCTTCTACAAGAAATGGGTATCCGAATAAACACCTTCAAATCGGAGCTTGTTTGCTGCAGGATAACCAGTAGGGGTAGTCACAGCGCAACCAACTGGCAGAAGCCTTATTCTGAAACTTCCGGACGTATCTACGATAGCAGCCAAAAAGAACGTGATGTACCTAGGCATCCACTTCAACGTGTCGTTATGGTTCAACCCGCAACCACGTAACGTGCTCAAAAAATCGATCTGGGCTTTTCACCGACTCCACCACTGATGAGACGCAGAAATTGACTAAGCCAGAAGACAAAGATACTTACGTACAAGCAGCTCCTGCGGTTCGTCATCAGCTATTCCTTCCCGGACTGGTTCTTCAGCTCGAGGATAGCCATAATCGAACTTCAAATGTTCGGAAGACATTTACTAAGGATCTGCAGTGGACTTCATTTCGACCGACAATGAATCCGAGATCACAGCAACGAGTGTCCTTACACACAGGCAAACATCATTCCCCTGGACAGGTACCTACTGCTTTCAGCAAAGAAGCTAGTAGGACACACCAACGAGCAGCGACAACATGAGCTGATACACCTCTGTACGATGAACATCCTTTTGGACAGCATCATCACGGACCAGCTCATACCTATAAAGGTAAAAAATTAACTTTTGGAGGAATTTCGATGAATTAATGAATTTTTGCATAATATTATATTTTAAGTAGCTACGATTTAAGTAAGCAAAAATATTTTTCTATGAACTATGCCCTTTATTGTTATGAATTCCATTAGTCTTATGAATAATTGTTGTGGGAATCTAGACCCTATAGCTGTGATAATAAAATTAAGTTAAAAAAAAAACATAATTTCAAGGATTTTAATCACACACAGACACAGCTAACAAACATAATTCTCATGAATTGGTATTTCGTTGAATATTAATTTTAATTTATAAATTTCCAGCACATAATTTGTGTTTAGACTCAAACGCATTCATTATTTGAACATATACTTATACATATATACATAGAGCACTTGACTCATAAGGATTCCGTTAAAGCCGCAATAAATTTATGTGTGTCATGGCAAAGCCACATTACTGTGATAAGCTAATTGCATTGGTTGCCATAATTATTGCAACACATCAATTGGCTGTCAATAAATTTATGTAGATTCTCGATTGCTGTGCCAACTTATCGATAGTTGGTTTTGGATGGCACGCATCACTCATTCGATTGAATGGAACATAAATTATGTAAAATAGCATTTGATGAGTTTGTCCGAGACCACTTTATTTGCCGCATATTCATGGTATGGAGCTACAAGTTTGACAACAGCAAGAGCAACGGCAGCGGCTGCATCTGCATCTATCTGTCCATCATCTAATGATGCAATGTTAAATGTGCAGTGCATATTCAATACATCAACTTACATAATATCCATCACAGATGGGGTTGCACGCACAAAACTTACCTAAGTGGTGTAGGGAGGCCGCTGAAGGGGGTGTTAAACGTTGAAACATGAATTGGTTTTTAAATTTCTAGCGCAATTTTATTCAAAAATATTCCCAGCAGACATCGACGTTGATTGCTTTTATTTTACAAAAAATAATCATTAAATTAAATACAACACACGATGCAGATTTTGTTGCCCTATATTATTTTTCTTTCATATTATTTGTACTTTGATAACTTGGGGCTAATTGCGGGTTTATCTTTAAAGCCTGACATTTTAATGACTTTTTTAATTATTTTTGTTTATGGTATGTTTGGTTACTTCCACAATGTGTACCTATATTTCTTAATCATGTTCTTTCTTCTTAATCTTCTTGAATCTTTTGAAAATTTAAGCTATAGTAGTGAGTTGAGTGTTGTTCCTTGACAAAAAACATGATTTTGATTGAAGAAACTTGATGTATAGAGAAAATTTAATCAGACCAAAAACATAAATGTTAAGAAAGTAGCATACAAAAACCTTTGCATAACAAGTCAAGTCAGCCGTAAAAAGTAGTAAGATCTGAAAGAACGTCAAAATCTTATTTTATTAATGTTAAATATCCAATATTTTAAGTAGAGCAATATGGAAGAACCTCAAAATTATCAGAGAAATCTGTTATTTAATGATTACTGACTTAAATTGAGTTAGTTTACTTGGCATGTATTCTTTTATTACCTAATTACTCAATTTCGAAATAAAAACTTGACTAGTAAGCAACCCAATTGAAGTCGGTAATTTTTAATAACAGATTTCTCTGATAATTTTGAGGTTCTTCCATATAACTCTACTTAAAATATTTCCCGAAAAAGACGATTTTTTTCCCAAAAAGACGATTTTGCCATAGACTATCAAATAAAAATTCGCATTTAGGCCCAAGTTATTTGCCACCTGATTTGAGATTAAGCACACCATTTGGAGTTGAGTTTAAAAGGGGTTGAGATTACAGAATACATTTATTTAACAATATACAAATAAATAAAATTATTAAACTTCAGTAAGTACTATGCATCGCTATAAATATAGGGTTTGGGCAACAAATAAGCATTTTAAAAGCTATAAATTCAGATACAAACAAAATTGAAAATCTCATTTTCTTAGATTTTTTCCGGCAGCTTCAGCGTACCGGAAGTGCACTTTTTAAACTTTAAAATCAAATAAAAATCACCAGTAAGGCTGCAAAATTAATTTTTAAGTAACAAATTTTCATTTCAAAAGCTACAAATTCTGGCAAAAAAAAGTTTAAAAATTCAATTTTTTTTTTAATTTTGACCGTTATAGTCCGGTCAGGAAACCAAGACCCGTGTGTTTGCTATACAGCGTTGACGTTAGAAAAAATCTGTAAAAAACAGAGTAGTTTTGAAGTGCTAAACGGACAGATACAAAATGGTCCAATTCTACTGTTAATGTGGGAATTACAAAATTAAATATTGAAACCCTATTCAAATCGGTCTGATAGGTTCGGCATGAGCGGTAATGTTAAATAAGTACCGCGAAATGTTTGCATCAATGCTGTGGTCAAAGTTAGACATTTAAGCTGGCGCAAATTTTTGTACACATACTTGAAACCCTTAACTAACGTAAAGTATCGTTATAGTATTTTTTTTAGTCACTTTTGTAGCGATTTTAATAGAGCAGAAATTGTTTGAAAAATGCTTTATTAAAATAATTATTTAAGGGGGGGGGGATGCGGGTCATGGTCTTTTTATCAGACCAACACAACGACACCTTAAACACAAACTAAATTGTCTTAGTAGTTTGACAGTTTTCTCATATTAGGAACGTTGGGCGCCATTTTCAAAATTGCGGCTAAACGCTAAAATTTCAGAAATGACTCCCAGGCTAAATTTCACCTAAATCATGTCATAAATAAATTTCAATCATAAAAAAAACTTCCCCCCTAACGCAAGGGTTTCGGTTTCCTGGCCCGACTATTAAAATCTTATTTTAGCGGATAAATCGCGGTTTGTGCGGTTGATCTAGTTCCAGAGAAGCTTCAAATTGTGCCAAAAATTTTTAGATTTTTTTCATTTTTTTAGATTTTAGAAGTTCCATTTTTTGGTGGGTGTCCATCTGGGTACTTTACAAAAAGAGGACATATTCCTCTTAAAGCTATACAAAAAGAGAACATTAAGGAACAAAATAGAGACCAAAAAACAGTCCACAACAAAACTAAAAAAATAAAAAAATATTTTTTAAATACAATATATGAATACAAAAAATAAAATTTTACAAAATATTAAAACAAAATATGCACATTCATGCACCGTGCCCATTTAAGTGTCCTAATTTTCAAGAATCCTAGAAATCCTAATTGTATTGCTGAACAAAATAAAACTAAAAAATAAAATACAAAATAGGATTTAATACATAGGTAAGAAATGTGCCCTGCTCGATTTGAAAAGGGACTAGAGTTTCCTTTATCATCATTAATATTGTCTTGATATTTTTATTTTGTCCTTTTTCTTATAAAATAACTTTATCGTTTTAAAATTTTACAGAAGTTTTGACACCGTTTTAGTAATTTATTATAAAATTTAACTAAGAATGAACTTTTAAGTCTATTAATTGACATTGAAATACAAATTATTGGAATGAAATATTATTAAAAAAATAAGAGAACAAAAATGGATCCCTAAAGAAAAAGATAGTGTAAAAACGATTGGAGTGAAAAAAGAGAACATGTTGTCTTTTAAAGAGATAAGACGGACACCCTATTTTTTGGTAACTTTTGCCAGCGAAAACTTAAATATGAAATAAACTGTTAGACTTGGGGTTTGCGCAAACAATCAGCATTTCAAAAGCTACAAATTCAGGCAAAAGAAAAAAATGTACTTTTTAAACTTAAAAGTCAAATAAAAAATTACCCTTAAGAGATAAGAAATTAATTTTTAAAAAATTGGGTGGCACAACGGCTCGTGTAGAACCAAGGCCTAGTGACTACCAATTTGCAGCCATTCCCGTGTGAGCCTGCCGAAACGCTAGACGAGAAGCACTTATTCGTGACAAGTGATACTCTTGGAGGATTTGTCAATTCCAAGCAAGAGGCAGTAGCCCTGAAAAAAAACTTTTTAGTTTTTAGGTGGACGAGGCTGGGAAGCGAACCCAGACCTCCAGCGTGAAAGTCGAACGCACTAGCCAAAATTATTATTTTCGAAAGATCGTCCGCTAACTTCAAGCTCGATTCACAATGCGACGTGAAAACGTGACGAGAGCGTGACGTGAATCGCTGTCATTTATTTCTAGTTATAAAATCGTTCCCCAATTCACAATGCAACGAGTTTCTTGACGACGAGTTTTTTGACAGCGTTAAATTATTTATTATTTTTGTTCTTGCTGTGCAGTGTGCTTTCAAAATAATGAAAAAAATCAAACTGAAATTTCTTTAATTATTTAAATATTGTAATTGTGTTTGTCCATTGAAATGATTTTCCGCTAAAAATGTAAAGAAATTAAAACAATAAAACATTATAATATTGTCAACACAAATAGATCTATAAATATAATTTCATTGTCAACAAAATTTATATTTATTTTTGTTAATTTACACTTATCTGTTGTTTTCTTTATTCTTTGCTACAATTTCACAAAATAAAAAAACATAAAAAACGTCGACGAGAGCGTTTTTTTTTTTCAATTTTCCCAACTCCGGCGTGACGTGACGACGAGAAACGTTTCATTGTGCATACCCTGGCGTTTCCTCGTATACTTACATGATTTGAAATCGGCTTGACAACTACGACGAGTTCTCGTCACGCTCACGTCGCGTTTTCACGTCGCTCTGTGAATCGAGCATCAGTCTTATTTTAGCGGAAATTTGAATATTTAAAACACTATTATAGGTACAGAATTTATTTTTTCAGAACTTAAGAACATTTAAAAAGCTTCAAATTTGGGTACCAATTTTACTTCACAATTCTTATTATTTTGGATTTAGTCCGCTAACTTCAGACTTATTTAAGTGGAATTTTCAATAACTCAAAAACTAAGCGAGCTACAAATTTTTGGATTAAGCAACAAAAAAGAATTTAATAAGCTACAAAAACTGGTATCAACTTTTTTCGATTCCGCCACAAAGTGTCCGCCAAAATAAGGGACGTACGTATTGCCTATTTCTTATTGATTTTTTTAAATCTATCTTATCTATATAAAAGAGAAATGTCGTCCGTGTGTGCGCGCATAACTCGAGAACGGATCGTTCGATTTTCACGATTTTAGGCTTGATGAATTCGTATTGACCCAAGGAAGGACATAGGAGGAAAATTCCGGAAAATTTCCAGGAAAATTGGAAAACAGGGAACATCCAGTTTTTAATGCATAACTTGAGAATGGTTACTTCGATTTATACGATTTTGGGCTTGATAAATTCGTATTAGTTCAAGGAAGGGCATAGAAAACTGGAAGAAAATCCGGGAACATCCGGTTTCTATTGCATCTCGAGAACGGTTACTTTGATTTTAATGATTGAGGGCTTTATAAATTCCTATTTTTTTTTTTTTTAACTTTGCGCGCACAAAAGGTATTATTATTACCCTTAAAATACTTCCACACAGTGCGAGCGTTCAGGAAATTGGAAAAGGGTTAAAAAGGAGATACCGATGAACATTTGTTTTGAATTTCTGAATACTGTAATGAGAGCATCGGCTTATTTGCAATATGTGGAGAAATCGCAATTGAAAACAAACATGCGAGTCGCTTTACGAAATGAGTAGTTCGCTGCAGATTTCTCCAGTCAATTTATTAGCAATGGGCAATGGCGTGATACCAGAGGACTTAGTCACCGGCCCTATTGAATTTCCACCGAATTTTTGCTACGTTACAACAACGCCGGAAGAGCTCATCGCTAATGTTTTTCCGAATTTCACTCAAAATTATGTTAACCATGATTGTCTGAGTTCACGCGTGATTTTGGTTGCAAAAACAAGAATGTCGATCATTTGAATTTCGTCATTCAAAATCAAATCGTCGGTGAGTTAATTTATTCAAATCCGTGGACTCCGTGATGGATGAAAACGAAGCAATAACCATCCCATGGAATTTTTGAATTCTTCGGATGTTCCGGGCTTTTCACCAAACAATTTAAAATTGAAAGTTATAATTTTGCTGCCCAACCTCAATGTACCAAAACTTCGTAACGGAACGCGTTTGATTGTGAAGTGCATCAAATCAAATCTTATATTCAAGCCACGATTTTGAGGAAAACGTTCAAAGGCGAAGATGTTCTCATTCCACGGATTCTGCTTATTCCGAACGCTTTGCCATTCGTATTTAAGCGTCTTCAATTTCCAGTGCCTCTCGCTTTTGCTATTAGTCTAGGAAAGATAGGAAATTTAATATGGGCAACCGGGGACAAAATAAATTCATGAAATTTTATTGCTGTTATCGACGCAGAATTTTATCCTCAACATCATATCCAAAGTCCTCCAAAATCCCTGAATTGACTTTTTGTATGGACGCTTTTTAAGAGCTGGAGAGGGGAGGGAGGCGGGAGTTTGTCAAGCTGAAAAATTTGTTGTAATACAATCTAATCATATAACACATGACCCTTTCACCACAGATATTTGTGGGGACTCCTTTGATTCTTAGTGAACATGCCAAATGAAACCATTTATACCAAATTTCATTAAAATCCCATTATTTTAAAATGGTTTTGGGTAATATATTACTTGTTGTACTTTAAAAAAAGTGATCATTCCATAAAAATGACATTTACTTTCCACAGGATACATGTATCTTTTCAGTTTTGGTCTCTTTAAAATCATCTTTGAAAAGCACCCTAAAAACATGTGTCATATGATTAGATTGTATTACAACAAATTTTTCAGCTTGAAAAACTCCCGCCTCCCTACCCTCTCCACCTTTTAAAATGCGCCTATACAAAAAGCCAATGCGAGGATGTTGGGGGACTTTGGATATGTTTTTGAGGATAAAATTCTGCGTCGATACCAGAAATAAAATTTCATGAATTAATTTGTCCCTGGTCCGATCCTATTTTTCTAAGACTAATATGACAATTGACAATCAATAAGTCCTAAGGAAAGAAAGGCAAGAAAACGCATGGTTTGATTCGAGCTCTAAAGAGGTTATTGGGGTTAGAGAAGTAAGCTGCCGTTGTTATAAAACCAACCCTCCTGAGGAAAACCGGAAAAAGTTTCAACAAGCTAGTAGGACCTGTAATGTTCATATTGTTGTTGATTCGACGCTGCCAGTGAGTGTTATGATTCCTCCTGTACTTGAGAACGTATGTAAATGATTTTACGGGACAAATCTTCTTTCGCACTCGTGCAGTTGCTAGAGTGCTGAAAGATCTCAGCATTCACATACCGCTGGCCCGGATAGTATTCCTCCCATTGTTCTGGAGGGGTGTTCTTCAACGCTGGCAAAACCACTGCGTAAGCTTTTCCATCTTTCCTACTCTACTGGACTCTTTCCGAGTGGATGGAAAACAGCATTTGTCCAGCCTGTCCCTAAAAAGGGCGTATCTTCTTCCCCCTCTAACTATCGACCAATTGCGCTTACGTCTCTTCTTTCCAAGGTCATGGAAACGCTGATTAATTTTCAGCTCAAGAAATATCTCGAAGAACGGAAGCTTCTTAATGACCGGCAGTACGGCTTTCGTAAGTTTGGCATTAAGCTCTTTTACCGAAAATGCGTGCATTTGGTTTCGATGAATCTCTTCTTCGTTGGATTAGAAATTACCTTTCGGACTGTTCAATATAAGTTGTTTTGGACGGTTTCAAGTCTGAAGTTCACAAAATAAATGCTGGTGTGCCCCAGCACTCCGTCTTGTCTCCGACTCTCTTCCTTATATTCAAAAATGATCTTTTGTCTGAAACTTCTAATCCATTAAACTGTTTCGCTGACGACAGGACTCTCAGCTTCTTATATGTTTGGGATTCCTAAGGCGATGCAAGAAATTTTGTTCCTCTTCTGATCTGTCTACAATCTATAAGGCTTACATCCGTCCAAAGCTAGAGTACAATTCGCATACCTGGGTAGGTGCTCCTTCAACATACTTGAGTATTTTGGACAGTTTACAGAAAAAATCTTTAAAAATGATAGGTGATAAAACCATAACGGAAACATTTACATCTCCAGAGCACCGACGTAACGTTTCATGTCTTGTCTTATTTTATCGCTACTTTAACAAACAGTGTTCCAGTGAAATAGCTAGTTGCATTTCTCCACTTAAACAATTTAACCGCAATACTCGCGCTTCCAGGAATGCCCATTTGTTTACCCTTGAGCCCACTTTCGGACGTACTGTCAAGTACAGGGATTCTTTGTTTAGCCGCACAACACGAATGTGGAATGTTATACCTTACTCTATTTTTCCCTCATTATGATATTCAGAAATTCAAAACCAATGTACATCGGTATCTCCTTTTAAACCCTATCCTATTTTCCTAACGCTCGCACTGTGTTTTACATGTTAAGGGTATTAATAACCTCTTGAGTGCGCAAAAAAAAAAGAAAAAGTACAATCGCTGGATGTTTGTGGCATCAATCTTGGATTCCCATGTTTCTTACATGGCCAGTTGTATGTGGCGTGCTCACGTATCGGCAAACCTATTGCTTTGTACGTGTGTACGTGAACGCGCCTGAATATAAAACGAAAAATGTTTTTTACCATTAAAGCTCTTCAGTAAAGAAGCGGAAGGTTGGCCGACACGCCAATCATTTTGGTTTCATTGAAACACATCGACATTGTATTTAATAAAACTTTGTAATAAAGACCGAATAACATGAAACATCATTATATATCATGCTCGGAACTATTATTTTCTTTACATAAATAAATTTAGGCGAAACGAAGTTCGCCGGGTCAGCTATAGTATATATATAAATAAGAATCTTGGATCTATTTGGACAGTCCCACATATATTTTTATAAAGTTTGTTGTTAAATACTTCGCATTTGAATTGCTATTCATAGCAAAAAATATAAAAAAAAAAACAATAAAAATCCTACATAAATCTCTAAAGGAGTGCTTTTTCATTTGGTGCAAAGCAATACTTACTTAAAGCGCTTATGTTGAACTTAGGTATTTATGTTTCATATCAGCAAACGGGCCTTAGTTTTTAAATTCGACAAAAAATTAAAAAAATCTTAAAGTAAGTACAACAACCAAAATCGGTATAAAAACTTAATTATGTAAAATTTGTAGAAAAAAGCGTGATAATATATTTTTTTTAATCTATTCTTTTAAGCAGCAGAACGAATAGACTTTAAAAAAGCCATTATTATTTATAATTAGTTTTCCATTTTAAGTAAATTTTTGAAATTATTTTTCAACATTTGATGCCGAATAAGACCCATTGAAGGTGAAATTTTTACTCCCACTTTATCAAAAAAAATCAAGGTTTATATCAAAATTAACATTATGATAATGGAGAAGTTCAAAAACGTGATAATAGACAAGATGTCCACCAGTTATAACACTCCAGGTCCAATTTTTTCCAAAATAATCGAAAAGCGGATACAAAAATTTGGGTTTTACTCGGTTCATTTTGTCATAATTTTGAAATTCCGTTCTTTTAATTAAGTACAAAAGTATTGCATTTTAAATTCATTAGAATATTTTTGTTTTAATTTTTTTGTTTGTATTTAATCAAAAACTTGAAAGGAGAATGGGCAAATTTGCATGAAAAGTGGGTGCGAGCGGCCAAGAATTGTTTTATTATTTTTGGATGTGGTTTGGTCGTTAAAGTACAGTGTAGAAGTTTTTTCGTTGTGGTGTACTTTAAACTAGGATAAAATGCATTTTTGTGTTTAACATTTTAATAGAGTTTTAGTCAGTATTATGGCTAATGTGAATGGAAAAATAGAAAAGAAAAGTGGAATAACAATTATAGACAACAGTCTCAAAGATTTGTATTATAAACAAAGCACATAAAACAATAAATACTAGTACAATACTACAGTTACCATACTATAATATTCTATATTAAAAATGTTTTTTAAAAAGGAGTAGGCACTACTCATCCTCTATAATCGTACTTAATTCCGCTGCTGCAAAGCGAATATCATTGGTTTGGTTTCTTGCCCAGCCTAAATACCAAACTACGAACATAATATGCGCTCAGCATCCCACTGTGGTTGCGCGCTGCAACAAAATGTCTTGCTCTTCGGTATATTGTGGAAGATGTCTTACTTGTTGTCCTGGGTACACTTCAATATTATACAAGCCCTGTACTAGGTGCTAAGCAAAGTAACCGCGGGCTATCTTCACTTGGTACGTACCCAGAACAATTAGAACAAAATCATCTTCTGATAGATTTGGAAAATCGCCAAAATCGGGATGGACACCAGTGATGCTTCGGAAAGTTGGTCTTTGCCTATTCACATTAGTAAGAGAAACATGGTGTTCTTAGAGAATTCAAAAAAGGCCCAACCTTCTTAGAACGGAACCTGTTTGAGCCTTACATTCGTATAAAGAGGGCAATCTAGCTTTCTCATTTGATACTCCATTCCTGGAAATACCTTGTTAAGGAGGTATACTTAGACCAAAATGAAAAAGGGAAAGTGCATTTTCCCACCGAAACAGCCTGAATAAGCTTATCTGACCACCGCCACCGGTTTAGTTAATGATTGTACTAAAAGTACCCGTTGGTACCCTCTTTTAAAAAGCTGCGATGAAATAGATAATCTTATACTGTTGCCTTCTAAACTCGTATAAGGAGCTTAGTAAAATTACCGCGGCTATATCTTGACCTGGTACTTATTGTGTCATTATACATTTTGAAATCAGGATAAGTATCAGATAGTTTTTGAAAACGCCACGTGCCCCAAAAATGCATTTGAAAATGTCTTCATATCTCTTTTTCTAAATGAACTGCAACGAAACGCCCATATTGAAAGTTACTCCCTTGTAGCAGACCTTTCATTTGAGACTAATTTCATTCGTGGCCGCTCACACCCCAAAATGCCCATTCTCCTTTGGTGTTTTAACTTGTTTTATTGTTTTTTCGTTAACGATATAAAAATATTATCGAACTATTACTATACAGCGTCAATGTAGCTACGTTTTAGTTGTAACCTACAAGAGAAAGTTAGTGGGAACCAATCGTGCACAAAATAATGGAAGTTTTTTTTGGACACTTTTAAAACTTTTGTTAAGGGCCAATCTAATGTCGTTCTTAGTATTAGCATAATAAACCTTCAGAGGCACCTTAAATCCAGTTTCATCGGTCTTGCTGTAAAACTTGAAGATATTTAACCAATAATAAATAATCTTCTTTTTTGCTCATAAGAAAGTCCAAGACGTCCGATTTCATTTAATTGGTTTGAATCTCAGCCGAAAATAAAAGAACTATCATTTACAAAATGCGTGTTTCCTCCATGGCATACTAATATTATCTGTGTCTATATTTCAAAAATCAGTTTGTGGTTCGTTTCGTGTTGAAAAGTGCTTTATTCAACAATAAATTCCTCTTATATATATTATAGCTTGAACTTGAATCGATAAACGATTTCCGTATGCAAATAGGCATAGGCAAACTCCGCACCTATGTAACTCACACCTCACAAAGGCCCTCCATATAATTTAGGCTTTCGATACATTTTAATCAGAAATACAAAAAAAATATACCTACCTGCGTTTTTTAGATTTATACATATGTACGTACATACATACACAGGTAAAAGTATCTATCTCTCTGAGCTATGGATGGAGCCCAGGAGCCAGGATGCAAAGTAAAACTTCCGGAGTTATTGTCAATACACGAGTGGGATTTCAACCCCACAAATAATGAGAAATGGAAATTTGTGCGCTGGCTGCCCTCTTTTATGTCGATGCCAATAAGGAATGTTGCCCTCGTAAAGTGTATAGCGAAACGATGGAGAGAGAAGTTTCGTGACCGGAAAATATAATAACCTTTCATGAGCTGCTGTCTTCTATAGTTAAGATCGAGGCATCAGAACAGAAACAATAAGGGCCTTGGAAGTGGATTGGTTGATGTTGAGATAAGAGATTCTATCCTCACCGAATTTGATCGGCAAAGCCAACGACAACATCGTCAGAACGGAAGTGATAAAAATTGTCATCGGATGTGAATTGAATAGACAAATTATTACATCCAATATAACAGGATTCACCTTTTGTAGTCGTCGCATCGGGACGGCGGCCGGCAGCGTGGTCGTTCGTCGTTGCGGAGTTTATTCGCGCTTACAAAGTTTTGTCTCTTAAATTTTATATTTGTTCGGGTTGCAAAATCATTATTGTATCCAAGTATTGGTATTTTGTTTGCCCAAGAAGCAAGCGATCTATCCACACCCAAAGTGTTATGTAAATTGAACTTTTGGTGCACTAGCAATGCCGGACTTATGCTGGAGCACTCAGCGCTTTTCTCGGGCTCCAAATCCATCGCAAAATCAGAGATAGGTCTACAGCTAGATAGATTAAAAAAGAACCGTACAATCAGCTGAGGACCTTCAGCTTCAGCCAAAAAGCTCCTCCAGCCAGCTCGATCCCTAGTTAGCTGTTTCCAGTTTTAGGCAACAAGTTGGTCGAAATTTCCTTTAACTTGAGTGTACTGTACCACTTGATTCGAGCTGTTCCTCTACGCTGCCACACCGTCATCCACAAAACTGATAAAACTTTAGCAGTAAACTCGTCATCATCTGAGATGTCTCAATGAGTGTATTTTTGTAACTTTGTGGTGTGTCCTACTTGCTTCTTTGTGAAAGCAGTATAGGTATCTGTCCAGGGGCATGATGTTCACCTCTGTGTAAAGAGGCGCGTTGCTGTGATGTTTAATTCGCTGCTGGTCAAAATGTTGCCCGGTGCAGATCCTTAATAACTTTATTTCGATCATTTGAAGTTCGTTTATGGGCGTCTTCGGGATGGAGAACCAGACTGGACAGCAGTTCCTGCTTGTAGATCTTCGTTTTCTGGCTTAGTCCGTTTCCGCTTTTCATCAGTGGGTGGAGTCGTGGGAAGGCCTAGTTGGTTTTTTGATCATGTTTCGTGAGTGTGGGTTGAAGCTTAACAACTCGTTGAAGTGTATGCCTAGGTACTTCACGATCTTTTTGGCTGCTACCGTAGATCCATCTGGAAGTTTCAGAACCAGGCTTCTACAGTTGGCTGCGACTATCCCTATTGAGTCTCCTGAGGCGCACGAGCTCCGATTTGGAGGTCCTTATCTGAATGGCCTATTTCTTGTCGAAGGCGTAGAGTATGTTGATGTCGTGCTCAACTTTGCATAAAGCTGCTCCTAGAGGAGACATCAATGTGGCATATTTAAGAGAGTGACCTGCAGGAGATTTTGTCGTCCAGTTGGCCAAAGTTGACATTAGATCAGGCTGTAGAAGAAGTAGATAACTCCGGCTTTGATATTCTTCTTTTTTGATTTGCAGTTGTCCAGTTTAACGTTAAACGTTTTTACTAATGACAACGGAGGTAAATGTAGTAGGTGAAGCTTATGGTGAAGGGCTTCAATCCATACGCTGTCGAATGCTTCTCGACATTCAGAAAGCATCCAACGGTGACACGATATTTGCTGAGCCATTGTGTTGTCATGTTGGAACTTCAGGCTGGAGCGCAAAGTCGAGGGATTTTCCCTGAAGCCAAACTGCATGTGCGGGATGATGGCGTTTTCGATGCAGAACTTCTTTAGTGAGCCATTCTACTTTGTCATGTGTTGATGTTGCTTCAATGTTCCTGTGACTGATGATTGGCGGAATTTGGCCTGTTTTCCAACATTTTTATTAATGTTCTTTAATGTTTACGTTTGATCGTTTGTAGCCTCTTCTGGAACTGGATGTTGTTATAGTCTAAGAGCTGGCAGCAGATTTTGGGCGTAAAAGGAAACCAAAATATATTAATGCTTCAAGTAGTCCTGGTGAAGTTTGGGTTTTGGGGCCATCTAGACGTCTGTCGAAACCATATTTGTAATGAGAGAGTTGAGGGCATCAAGTTGTATTACATTTGAAATGGTTTCCCACCCGATTTCCATTTTCAGTAAAGTTGTGCTTTGGATGCACTTTTTCCTGGTAACGAGGCCACTACATGCTGACAGACGAACGTATTCGTTAACACCTTCATGGAAGGACTACTTGTAGCATTAATATATTTTGGTTTCCTTTCACGCCCAAAATCTGATGCCAGCTCTCAGTATATTATTGTGCTGGACGGATTTTTTTATTTTTTTTTACGCGCACTCAAGGGGTTGTTGATACCCTTGAATTGTTAAATTAAACGCACACTAATGGGGTTTTTGATACCCATTGTTAAATTAAACACAGTGCGAGCGTTAGGAAAACAGGGAAGGATTAAAGAGGAGATACCGTTGCACATTGGTTTTGAACCTTTGAATTTCGAAATGGAAGGGAAAAATAGAGCCGGGTAAATCATTTCACATTCGGGTAGTTCGGCTAAAAAAAGAATCTCTATACTTGACAGTACGTCCGAAGTTGGGCTCAAGGGTAAACTGATGTACATTCCTGGAAGTACGAATATTACGGTTAAATTCTTTTAGGGGAGGAATGCAACTGGCTATTTCAGTAGAGCACTGCTTATGAAAAAAACGGTAAAACAACGAAAGACATCATGAAACATTGCGGCGGTGCTCGAGAGTTTAAAATGCTTCCGTTATATTTCTGTCACCTATCATTTTCATAGCTCTCTTTGTATCTTTTTCGAGAGCAAGTTCGCGAGACCCTGTTTAAAAAATTAAATGTGTTCTATGTAATATTCATATTTAACGTGCCAAATTTCCCAGACATTATATAGCAATAAATGTAATTTTGTCAGCACAACATCATGTAATTATATATTTGGCACCTTAATGTGTCATGTGTCCAAGGTCATGAAAATTTAGCTTTGAATAAAAATTTGAACATTTTGTCGTTAAAAAAAAAATCCTTCAATCCAATTACACCAATTTTCGTATTCGGCGCGGCGGAAAACATTCCCCTGTCAAAATTTATTTATAATGGTGAATTATAGGAGTGCCTACACCAACGCTCGCGTTGGTTTGGGAGAGCCTTTTGATTTTTATAAAATTTCTTGCAGTCTAGTGTCAAGACATTGAGCTCCGTCAATGTGCATATCCCTTAACATCATGATTGGTTACTGATGAATAGGTGGGTTACACCTTAGTGCTGTAGTTAGTAGTTCATGGAAGGGAAGGATACTTTTTCAAAGATGGGTTATTATTTTTATATTCCAATGGCAAATTTGAAATTATATGGTTACCTACTTATGTGTAGGTATTTTCTGTGTTCTGATCGGATTAAATAACTATGAACACAAGTACACATGTAAACATTTTTGTGATATTCAATGCAAATTGGTTACATACAATAAATTGAAAGAGATTCATTATGGCTTCTGTATCAGCTGAAAGCAGATATGTCAGTTAGGTCCTTGTATATAAATATTAAGTTTCAGTACAAAGAATAGGCTAAAACTAGGGGAATAAAGCAAGAATGCTACCTAGACTGGGGCTCGAACCGACACGTCCAGGTTAGTAGTCAAACACTGTAAGGCTCGGCTCGAACTGTGTTTAAGCATTTTAAGGGTATTAACATCTCATTTAGTGCGCGCTTATTGAAAAAAAGAAATATCCACTCAGAAATTTGAATTCGAAAACAATTCCTCTATAATTTCAGATTGCAATTTCTAACCACATGTCCAATTTATATATATAAAAAAAAACAAACAAAAATTCTGCACTCAACGCGTATCAGCAGTTAAGCTGTCAAAAATGTTCGGTGAACAGAATAACAAAGATATACAAACATAGTTTTCATTTTTCCATTTTATATAAAATGTGTTCTAAACAGACTACCTTACTCTAAAACAAAAGACTTTAGCCATCAGTCTTAACTTGTCGATAACCAATTCCTCGCCTATACTATGTTAACCCCTATTTGCAAGTGAAAATCAACTCGTTCAACATTTAAATTTGAAATCCTGCCAGCACAACACTTGCCTGACATCTTCTTTGAGAAAATTCCATAATCAGTTTGATTTTCTTTTAAAAGTCCAGTCATTTTTTGCGTTGGTTTATGCCATGTTATGGTTTTTGAATGGTTATAGAAACAGAACTCCTCCAGGATTTGTGTATGTCACTTACCTACACCAATTTGATGGAGTATAAATATCCGTTTGAAATTGAAATTTTGGTTTTAATGTTAAATTTTGTTTAGCTAATAGCTAATTCTACAAAGAATTTTGTTGGATGTATGTACAATTGTACAACACAAATGAAATGAATTTGATATTTGGAACAAACGACTTGTGAGTCCGTCCGAATTTTTGCACCGGTTTTATTTCAGAGGAAATGAAATATTCCAAACACAAACAAAAATGAATGAAATGCCGCAAGATATTACTGGTAGAGCAAAGTATTTTCGACTGGAAGTTTATCGTAGACTGAACTGGAAAGAAAATATTAAGGAATGTTAGAAGAAAGCTTCAGTAGCATTCTTAACTTGCAGTAGAATTTTTGGAAAGAGATTTGGTCCCAGTCCCAAAATCATTAATTGGGTGTAAACTTCTATAATAATGCCTTATACTTCCTTTCACTAGTTTAATCGATCTATTTACGAAAGAAATTGCGGCACGGTTTATTAAACAATGTAACAACAACAAAAAGGTCAACTTCGGTCATAGAACCATAACGAACTTTACTGACATTGAAATTCAAACAACCTATATAATACCTCACATTGATTTTTACGCAGTAGCGTGAACAGACATCCCTACAAAAGAAATCTTGGTGCAAAACCGGGTCATAAATGCAAATCATGTATCGGTCTTTACGGACGGTTCCAAGAGAGACTATGAGGTAGGGTCAGGCATCTTCTTAGATAGCCCACCACTGAGCAAATCAATAAAGCTTTCAAACTAATGTAGTGTTTTTCAAGCGGAAGCGGAAGTGCTTGCAGTGTGTGAAGCCGCAAAGAGTCTTATTGCCACATGTGAAATAGTCAACATGTTATATTGATATCTGCTTCTTATAGGTACCGTAGTAGCCCGTAGCGTAATGGTTAGTGCGTTCGACTGTCACGCTGGAGGTCTGGGATCGCTTCCCAGCCTCGTCCACCTAAAAACTAAAAAGTTTTTTTTTCAGGGCTACTGCCTCTTGCGAGGAATTGACAAATCCTCTAAGAGTATTAATTGTCACGAATAAGTGCTTCTCGTCTAGCCGTTCGGATTCGGCATAAAATTGTAGGTCCCTTCCATTCCTGTCGAAAGGCGCACACAGGAATGGTTGCGAGTTGTTAGTCACTAGGCCCTGGTTCTTCATGAGCCGTTGTGCCACCCGATTTATTTATTTATTTTATTCATATAGGTACCGTCAGGCGGCAATAAAACCATTTCCTCAACCGTCACAAGACTAAAATTTGTGGTTCGTTGTCGCAACGAGCTAAAGTTGCTCGGCGTAACAAACACAGTTACCCTCCGATGGGTCCCAGGGCGTCGGGATACACATGGGAATGATATGGCACATGAATTGCTCAAAAACGGAATTCATATTAATTAGAGGTTTCTCAAAGCAGCAATCAACAGATGGTTAAAAATTGAGACCTGTCGGGTTTCGAGAAATCTTTGGCCGAATAGTTCTTATGAAAAAAAAAAATAGAAGCAGGTTGCAACTGGACCTGTCACAGCTCTATGAGAACCCACATGAGCAGAATGGACATAAGCACATCTGACTTGTGCAGAGGGTGTCATGATGAAGAGGTGGAAGAGGGCTCATATCATTTCCCTTGTGTAGCCAGAACCAGAAAACCAGCCCTCGGAAAATACTTCTTCGACTATCACAGAAGACATCTTGAGTATGCCACTAAGAAAAGTTCTGAAATTCATTGAGAATTCAGTTTGGTTCAGGGAGGCACCCCATACCTAAGCCTCCATTTACTCTCTTCCTTACCACTTCTTATACCTACCTATCCTATATGTATACCCTGTGGATCACAATAAATCCACTGATTTCTGAGTGATTTGCCGTATTGAGCCACCCATTCTAACCTAATCTATGTTTTCAAAAAAACCAAAGAAGAACTGTACTTACTTTATATTTTCACAAAGGAAGGACATAATGGAAGTAATCCGGGGAGATCCGGTTTTTAGTACATTTCTTCACATTTAAGGTTAGACCGCACTCAAGGGAACTGCACTTCAGCGAAACTACACTTAACGCTTATTTCTATGCAATTGTATGAAGTTCAGTTGCCAATTAGTTCCACTGAAGTCTAGTGCAGTCTTATCTATAATCGAGAATTGGAGCGAGGAATTGATTTCGGTCGTGTCGCATTGAGTCAAGGAGTTCGAACAAATATGCCAATGTTGAATCCAAAAGAAAAGCAAATGTACGATGAATTGTTGCAAGCAGTCAATAACTGAAATGGCGTCATTTTGTTCCTTTATGCGCCCGGTGCCCTGAATTAACTGATTTTTGAATACGATTATTACGAAATCTGAGATTGCTTTTGTACTTGCCTCTTATCAGCCGTATCAATTATACGGGACCCAGGGGCCCCCGAACCGAGATAAGTTTGTAAGAAACTGAAATACATTTGAAAAAAATTAATAAATACAAAAATCTCTTTTCTTGGCAGGTATTTTAAGCATTGTACTAACTTAATTTAGTTTAAAAAAAAGGTGAACGTGATGAAAGTAAAAATATAATTAACATTTAAGAGAGCTACGAATTCATTGTATTGTTCTCGTTTTTTTCTTCTTTATTCGAAATCATTAACCCTGTGCCCAGAGCTTTACAGCATAAAGACAGATTTACAAAAAGGAAGTATTTTACTAAGTAATTTTAAATAGACTAAGAGAATTAAGAAATCAAAAATCATTCTGAAGTTTGCTTATCGAGTCCAGAGATTTAGGAAAAGAGTGGGGTTACCCCCCACTCTTTTCCTAAATCTCTGTATACTGTTTTTAAAAATAAAATAAGGACAATAACGGAACGCTTTTTTGACAAATTATCAGAAGATGAGAGAATATCAGACCCGGAATCTTAATTCAAAGTCAATGTTTACTATTGCTACTTAGGTATATTGATTTCTCAAACTGAAGAAAGATTTCAGGGCCTCTATGATCTAAGTAATTTATTTGAAGTTTTACAACCAGAAAAACTTTTATCCTTTTCAAATGAAAAAATTAAAAAGGAAGAAGGAAAACTGGTTGAAATGCAATAAGGAACTGTCAGTTGCTCTTTTTGATGAAGTCCACAAGATTTTTGTATGGACTTTTGGCCCATTGGAGTGGGTCAAAAGTTCACAATTGATTTATGGACTTTTGGCTCACAGAAGAGGGACAAAATTCCATTATGAACTTTTGGCCTGTGGACTTTTGACCCTGCACCGTGAGCGTATGATTAGCTTTGGCATCGCGGCTGTTGAAAAAGATATTACTAACCGATACATTTAGTCAAAAGAATATCAAAACTACTAACAGGAGAAGTTTCAGCTCACTTTGGTAAGAAAATGCACTTCTTTAATTGAATTTTGATACCCCATGGTTTATGGATGCAACAATTACAAATTGTTGAAGTACTTATTAAGCCTCCAACAACCACATATCGAATCTGGGTTTTTTTTCTTGGCTATCTCTTTAACGAATTTGGGCGGAACGAAGATTGCTGGGTCAGCTAGTACGAAATAAATACGCTTTTTGTATGTAGGAGCAAGTTAAAACAATTTTAACCATACTATTTCTCCAACGGCAAAATATTCAAACCATAAATCTCTAGTAGGTATACGTTCCTACCTTGCTACTTTAATATTAAAAGGAAATGGGAAACTAGCTTTTAAGTTGTCAGCAAAACACTCGCAATGCATTTATCGAGGGAATCATTTCTCAGCATTATCGTTCGAACAAATATCTCTCAACAGATTTCAGATTCTCGTTCAATATCTTTGATATCCAGAATTTCTAAAAAAAATATATAATATACAACGCAGACACAGGGCTCTCCGGCTGCTGCTATTACTTTCTGAGCACTTAACTCTAATAACGCGAGCCAAAAATAAGCGAAGAACTCCTATTCCATGTAAGGTGCTCCGAACAGTCGTCCGTTTATCAGATTCAAGCCCGGAAAGCCACACAAAATTCAGACACCATCATAATGTCCATCGCCCCAATGCACAAAAAGTGAGAGAAACTTCATAAATAACAACTCATCCTGCCTGAACGCAGTGGGAAATCTATACATGAGTCCTGTTTGAATGCATGAGTCGGACGCGGAGCCGGAGCCCCAGAATTGGATGTGAATTTGGTATAGGTATATGGATCCGTTACATTACGTACACTTTCAACCCATCCCTCTATTCCATACCTATTGAAGGTACACAGGCACACGGACGAATATAGTTTGTCCTTTGGAAAACCGTAAACTAAAATAGAATTAATGGTGTACGGACTGGAGGAGAGCAAAGCAAAGCAGAGCGTTGCTGAGAAGCCCCAAAGCGTGAAAGTGCAATTTGCTTCGGAAATATCATCAAGGATTAGCCACAGCCATAATACAGAAATTCCAAGCATTTCTAAAGTTCGCGATGCAATTGGGAATGAGCCCGATACTACGAATATGAAATGAATACCTGCAGCAGCAGAATAGAAGCACCAGGAGCAGGACGAACAGCGCGCGGCGCTGCGAGGCGGCCACAAGGAGTTTTGGATAGAAAATATGACAATTCATAACACCCATGCGGTCTGGTCAGTCGATCCGGAGAAAGGTGTATTCAAGCAAGGATTTTTCAATGCAATAAATCAGAAGGGTGCCTTGTGTAAATTGTTAGATGATTGCTGCTGGCACCTATCGCTTGCAGATTTTGTTTAATTCATTGAAATGAAATAGGAGATGTTTGGTGTGTTTTTTTTCTTGATATTTCTTTTCAATAGGAAATACATAGATTTGATTTTTTTCTATTTGATCAAAAAATGTGCGGAGTTTAAAAGTGTAAGTGGTTGAAACACTTTAAAATAGCGTTTAATTTCATTGAAATGTACAGTGTGATTCACCTAAGGTGTGACAAAAAGCTTGAGTGTGTAGGTACAGTCTAGACTAAAAAAAAATTGTTTGAAGGGGGGGGATCTATTCCCCCTCTTTTAGGTGGGAGGGGCAATTTTCTAAAAAAAATTGACTTTAAATAGAAAACAAATTATTAAAAAGAAACGGCAATACGTACAATGTGCCGATACAGTAAAACCCGCTGAAGAGAGACCCGCTTAGGAGGAAACCCCGCTTATCTGAAACACTTTTTTCATCCCCGAAACACTTTTTTCACCCTCCACTTAAACGAAACTCGCTTTAAGTGTGCTTTTTTTTATATCCGCTTAAGTGAATTTTTTTTCACTTATCCGTACTCCGCTTAAGTGATTTTTTTTTTCATTTAAGTGGGGTTCGTTTAAGTGAAAAACCCGCTTAAGCGAAAGCAAGACTGTGACATTTTGCCGTTTCTCGTAAGCGGGTTTTACTGTATACCTTTTTTCAAAACCAGGTATCTTTTCTTTAATTTACCACTTTTAAGATTTGCGATTGTTGATTGATAGTGGATAAATATTTATAATTTGGGTTTTTAAACTCAATTTATTGAAAATGTGATCAACTCATTGATATTTGTCAATTTTTTTTACAATTCTCAATGGTCTGTATTATTCCCAATTACCAAAACTTTTTCGGGTGGGTTTAATTTTTATAATATTTAATATCGAATTGCAATATTTATCAACTATCAATCAACAATCGCAATAGGGGTGATTATCTTTTTAAATAAATTTGTTTTAATGAACAGAAAATTAAATATCCAACTCAAAATTAAACAAAAAAAAAAAATGTTTCAAAATTTTGCGTTATTAAGTACTATTTTTGTTTTCAAAATTCAATTATCTCATCAATTTTTAGTCAAACATTAAACACTGGATGATCTTATGACTTTTACGATATTAGTATTCAATTGGTTAAATGCTGTGTAATTGAATTGAAATTTGGTGTGTGACAGATTAGACGTGTTTAGATTTCGGAGTTATTTTGAAATGGAGATCCTCTTCCGAACCAACGCGAAATCATAGTCGAATGTCTTGGAACGATGGAAAAGTGGTCGGATGCAAATGAGCGAATACAAAAAAAAAATATCGAATTTCAGCAACCTGTTCAGTACCTGTTCCAATATAAACGCTAAATGTAACCAATGGCAACAGATGGATCCGTAAAGGTGTTAAATCTCGAGATGGCTTTATAATTTTTGTGCAGTCGCATAAATTTCAAAAGCTTCAGATATTTTTTTTTTTATAAACCATCAAAAATTATTATCAATATTTTATACAAGTAGATTCGTTTGAGTTGAGCCAATTTAATTTAAATGTTTTCCGATACAATTTCACTAAACAAAAAACAAAACAAAAGCATTTATATGGATTTACCTACCCTGCTTGTCTGCTTCCATTAAACGTTTTCAAATATTTCATTGAAATCAATAATAAAAAAATCAGGTAACAGGTTCAGTACGTACGAGAATAAGCTGTATAGCCATGGGCCTGATTTGGGCATCAGCTTTATATTTCTAAATAGTTTTGCATGTTAATTGGTTTTTCATGTCTGTTTTAGATTTATTTTGACAGAAAAAGGAGCAAATCGTGTGGCAAATGGAACCTCAAAAATGCTTTGTTATGGCACAGCGATGGTGCTGGAGGCAAATAATCGCATTATCCACAATCGGTGACATTTTTTCGATTGTTTGTGTTTGCTCTCATTTTAACGATAAAAACAGAATCACCTTCTAGTTTTGAAAAGCGGATTTAGTATTTAAAATTCGTTGATAATAAAAGTAAATAAACAAAATAAATTAAACGTGCTATGTGAGTTTGAATAAATGAATCTAACTGTTTCGTCTGAAATTTAGCTCAAAGGTAAGCTGATGCGAGAATTCCTTGGAATCAACGGTGCATTTGTAGGTAAAATTTAACTGACTATAGGTTAGGTCAAATGCTATTAAAAAAGAAGCAATAAAAAAAGGAAAATGTTGTCTATAAATTCTAACCTTTACTGGTAAGCTTGCCTAAGGTGCTTATGCAACGTAATTTGTTGTAATGACCCTTCTTTCGTCTGGATACTATACATGTTGGTGCCAAAAACTTCAGCAATCACTCTGTTCGAATGTTTTCTTGACTTCTTGTTTTGTATTAGTAAAATGTTTTGATGACATTGAATTTTGGGTTCTTGGCTTGGAAAGGCCTTTTTTGTTGATCAAGATAGTAGATTTAGCATTCATGCAAAGATCGGCTGGAGACTTTTGTGTAAATAATAGGATTTGGTGTCACTCTAGACGTTGCAAGAAAAATATTGACTGCATCTTTTCTTTTTCTCCTCTATGATTGTTTTAAAATAGCTTCTTTGAAAGTTCACATAAACCGTTCTGCATGTCCATTGGACGCTAGGTTCAACGGTGATGTCCTCCAAGCTAGATATACCACTAACGGAAACTTCGAAAAACAATCCACACAAATCAGCCACATTTTCTTGAGTATCTACTGATACAGCAAAATCAAAATGGATCATTTTCCACGCTAATGCTGGTGGCGGCCAGCTTAGGTATTACTCTTTCGGATCAGCTGCTGATAATTGACAAATTTTACACCCAGAAGCTAGCTTTTCGATCGAATTGTCCATTACTGGGAACCAGTATAATTTTACAATTACATCATTCGAGTGCAACACCGATGACCTTAGTGGGCATATTTAAGTGCTCTTAACCTTAGGGACTCCTCCGGTATGATGACACGAAACATAATCTTTTCTCATAATCTTTTCTCAAAACAATAACATTATTATAAATCGAAGGCCCTAATTAATGGTTGCTTCAACAGCTTCAAATCTTTCTCTTGTTTTGACAACTCGATTCAGCAATTTGCACTTAGCTGTAAACTTTCCTAAGTGTACAACCAGAGTGGAGCGGAGAGCAAAGCTGCGAAATTCATCAGAGAAAATAGCAAAGAACTCGAGAAGCGAGCAAAGATGAAGCCCAGCCAGAGTTAGGAGCAAGGAGCAAGAGCAAAGTGGAAGTAAGCAAGGAAGAATTCATTGTTTCCTGCTTAAATATTTTTCTGTTGCGAATAATAATGTGCACGTCTAGTTAAAAATCGCAGCGATGAGAGCGGAGAAATCAAACATGTTTGAAATTGCCGATTTGCTCCCTTGTTGACTCTTTCCTCCATCTTCGATCGACGCTTCACTCTATGTGCTTTTCTTTCACAACACGTGTTTGATTTCTCCGCTTTGCTCTATGCTTTTGCTCGTCATCTGGGCCAATTGAGAGTCGAGACAAAGCATCCGCGTTAGCTTGCCTGGCCGTTGAGTTGGACGATACTTAATTTGGTACGTATGTAGCTATGCCATTAAGGTCAGGTCAAATAACAGTTACGAAGTCGGTGGATCTGCTGGTGAATCTCGGGGATCTGCTTGCTTACTGAGGTTGAAAATCACGGTGAGAGGATTGTGATCGGTTTGAAGTTTGAAGACGTAACCATATCCATAGCAGTGAAACTCCTTTACACACCGTAAATAATCTAAGGCCCCCTTGTCTCTTTGGCTATACGGCTTTCGATGACGGTCCAGCTTCTGGGTAGTAAACGTTATTGCCCACTTAAAACAATTAAATATCGATGTGAGATAACCGCTTCTATTCTATGAATTCCAAACGCTTCAGAAGCTCTTCCAAAATGAGCAGGTGCCCTCTTCCGACTCTCCCGCGATGAGTATGTTGTTGATACAAACGCTTCAGAAAGGATCCGCCAACAACTGCTCCCATAACACATTTAAATTCCTCTGGTGCGAGCTTTACAGACTATACATCGAAGACATCGACCTAGTCCAAGGTATAAAGAATACAAGGTATGCTTGACAGTTTCAAAAAAGTGTGACACGTTACTGTTGAGTCTGTAGACCACTTCCAATGAAGAATTGCACTGTTATTCTTTTTGCCGATTTCTAGGGCCAAATACCTCTCCAACCCCAAGGTCAACATCTTAGCTTTCAAAAAAATAAAGTACATGCCTTACAATTTTTAACGATATAGGTCACATTTCTGTTGAGTAGGTGCAGCAGCTTCCAATGCGGAATGGCATTATTGCTTTTTTGTGAATTTTTGCCAAATACCTCTCGAACCCCATGGCTTAGAGCTTAATGGCCATATAATGACATGAAACACACGAAATAACCTTTACAACGATGTATGACAGATTACTGTTGAGTTGGTAGACCAGTTGCCAATAAAGAATTGCATTATTTTATTTTTGCCGTTTTTGATGGCTTAATATCTTTTGAACCCATGATCTAGATCATCACAGCTCTTTAACAAAATGAAGTACTCGTAATAATCTTTTCAACGATGTATGACACTTAACTGTGGGTGGTAAGACAAGCTGCAAATAAAGTTTTTCATTACTGTCTTATTCGGTGATTTGAAGGGAAATATCTTTCCAATCCCATGGTTTAGAGCTTGGCGGCCGTATAATTGATTGATGTTCACATCATTACTTTTTCAACGATGTATGACACATGATGAGTAGGTAGACCAGCTCCCATACATGTTTGACCATTCTCCTTTAGAAATAGAGATATCGTGCAGCGTTGCGCTGCATGTAGACTATGATTGAATCTGCTCCCATATAACCTGTGTAGATTAATTTCGCTGCATGAAAAAAGTTGCACATCTGTTTAGCACAAATATTGCTTGACTTGAATTCTGATCAACAGTGTAAATCTGCTCCCATAAGAACATGTTTACATTAATTTCGCTGCATGGAAAACCCTGCACATCAGTTTAGCACAATATCGTTGCGCTGCATGCAGACTTTGAATTAATCTGCTCCCATAATAACCTGTGTAAATTATTTTCACTGCATGAAAAACTGTGCACATCTGTTTAGCACATAACCTTTGTCTTTGGTTGTGCTGAGTTACCTACCATTTTGGTAGTTGTATTAAGCGCTCAATACACGATACAATTATTGTACCGATTATCTTAAAAAAGTTGAATCGCATGCGACGATTGTATCGTGTAAACGTAAGTATTTATATCCGCTATACTCAGTAGCGGATCTAGAATTTGGCTGAGGGGGGGCTTTGGAGTTTGGAGATCTAGTTTGTACATATGAAGTTATATAACAGAAAACGAGTTTTGACATCATCACTTTCCATCTTTAATATTACCCGTGTTTTTGTGCCTTTATATCCGCTCCTATTAATATCCGCGCCTTAAAACATCTTCAATATAAAGAACAATAACAAGATTTTGGATTTAATATGTGTTTAAACATGGGAATTACTTTTAAGCCAATATAAAGGCTCAGTAAAACATGGCAGTATAACTAATTTTATAACTTAAATTTTTAGACAAATTCGTTTATTTATATTGCTTAGTAATAATTGATTACGTAGTAGGAGCTACCTACATTATGTAAGTGTTTGTTTAAATTAGCTGAAGGTATGCTTTGAACTTCACATTTTTGATAAAATTTCAAAACTGTTTGTAATTGGGTAGTTCTGAAAAATTATCTTAATCCTTTCGGGACGGAATGGTATAAGACAGAGAATATTAATATGGAACTGTACCACATCCGTACCGAAAGGGTTAAGCGGTCTTACTGGCAAAAGCTCATAGTATGCTCTGACAGTGCCACTCCTCTGAGATCTTATTTTCCTGAACTATAGCCAAACAACGAGTAGAGTACCTAACTGTCACTGGAAAGCACAGAAAATAATATTTTGCGGATCAAAAAATTAATATTAAAACTTCAAGTCTTTCAGTCGGGCGTAAGAAACAGCTGCTCTAAGAAATAACCTTCACGGCCCAAGTCTGCAAATGTGAATGAGTTTTTGTGTACACTGCATACCTATACTTCTTATTCCTGCTCAATAAAGGTGTCAATAAATTTGCACGTCACTCTATAGTCTATAGGGATGGTAAATATTCATGTCCACCCGCAAATTTTTCTGAGTTAGAGTTTCTCACGCTTTTTGAACTAGGCTCCTTGACTACAGAATTGCTTAGTCCAAAAATATTTTGTATGTACAATTGCCTTGGACCTTTGAAATTTTGAAAACTAAGCCCCAAAGTTATCTAACCCCAGCCAAAGCGGTAAGAAACAATTTTTGTTGTATTAAACATACACTAAGCTTTACACCCCGTTGCTCTCCAATTGTTTTAGCATCAATTGCGTTTCTTTCGTCAACTTAGCTAAGTTTTAAGTGTAAAACATTTTTGAATTTGACATTTTGATGTTAAGCTTTGACCACGTTTTTTGTTAAATTATAACTTCAAGCTTTAGTCCCAACTTCGGACTGACAGTCCCTAGACTTAAGCCCTCTGGAATAAGGTTAGTTTTTAGCGAGTTATTTGTTTAACCCTGACTACGTTTTTTGTCCAATATTCTCCACCATATTAACCACAAGCTGGTTTTTTTTTCAGTTCTTAGGGAAAATTGTCATTGCATGAAACATGTCCATTATTCATAGCCCCCCAATTGCTTTTTGTCGAATTCGCTTCAGGCTTTAGCTTAGGGCATCGGGCTTAGAAGAAAATTACAAACTGTTTAGCCCCAACCACGTTATTTTGTCCATCAAATTTCACACCTTAACAATATTTTAGACGAAAATAAAACTCTACACGTTATAAAACTTAGCTTTCCTTATTTCAAATTATTTTAGTAATCGACTGTGGGGGGGGGGGCCTTAGCCCCTATAGCCACCCCCCTGGATCCGCCCTGGCTATACTGAAATCGCATGGTCGAATGCTATCGAGCGAAAATAAGAGGTAGCGTGCGAGTGCGACTGCTGTGACAGGGATCGTACCGTTTGTTTACGTTTGTACGACCAAATCAACTAAATGAGGAACTTTTTTGACAGTTGATGAAATCGCGAGTTAATCGTGTGGTGTGTCGTGTGTGAGCTAACTTGCGATATCGCTACCGATATCCGTACAACTCAAATCGGTACGATGGGTTGTATCGTGTATTAAACACTTCAGATAACTAAATTTTATTTAACCGTAGACAAATGGCTTTAAAAATTGGAAATAACAAGAAGAATGTATAATAATTTAAATATTTATAATGAGATTTATAATGAGAAATTTTCTTGAGAGTGCAGTCGAGATGATTACATTATATAATTGTTTAGCTTCAATAACCGTAGCTATATATTTTCTAATTTTGTAGTATAATTGCATCTTTTCTCTTCCTAATAAATAATCCTTAGTAAATTCACTGAATTATTTTAAACTGCTCAATAAACCACACAGAAGACATTTTACAAGCAATTCTCAAAACTATTTCACTTATCATGATTTTACAACCAACAAGATGTTCTTACTTCAAATTCAAACCGAAATAACTTGGATAGCTATTTTGATTTGCAAAAGTTTTTAATGTGTATCGTCAGATCCCTTAAGACGGTATATAAAAGAGTGCACAGAGATGTGGATTCGAAATTCATATACAAAAACCACAACGAAATGGTGGCGGTGTTCTAGTTCTGGTGTATATAAGCATCGCAATGCAGACATTTTGGTCTTGAGTTTATACAGTTCAGTGATTTGATATTGCTATTTCTTCAATTCAACAATTCAATGGCAAGCAGGAATCCATAGACCAGTCCGATGAAAAATAAAAATAAAAAAAAAAAATACAAACAACATAGGAACAGACACGTTGAGGAGCAGGAGCATAGTTTCATTCTATATTTCCTATCCTTGCATGAGTGACATCGATTAAGGCAATCCAATGGCAAAGAAATTTGACAAAGGACAAATTTAAATTTTCTATGTTAGTATATTCCTTTTAACTTTCAAGTTTACCTACATACGTCAAAACAGTGCTGAATTTTGCAGGTAAGGTGTTTCCAAATCTCACGTACGTTGTATAGTCAAGTCAAACAATTCTTATTCTTGCCATCAGGAGAGGGCCAGTTGAATTTGAGGAATGCAGTTAATGGAAGTCTGAAGGGTACTGGAATTGCTTGTTTGGACCTTTGACGAACATGTTTCTTGTGTCGTCAGTGTTGCCATCTGTTAAAATACTTGACAACTCATTTCATTTTGAAATCGGTTTGGCATTTAAACGCTTCTTTTTTGTTGTTTTGTGTATCGACTTTTGACATTTTAATACAAAAGCTTTTAAAATTGTTCAAAATTTCAAATTTATTTGAAGAAGCGATGTTTTTTTTGGTTTTTTTAACTTTGTTGTTTGTTCACAAACCAACCCGAACTTTTCTTCTTTTCAGCTGGTACACAGAGAACAGAGCTTAATAGTTTAAATCAAATAAAAAAGATGTGTAGCAGACCATTTATTTACCAATTTTATTCAATATTAACATTATGTAAAGTTTACTTTAAGTTTGTTTTGTAACTGTAAATTTATAAACTTTTCAATTTTATACAAATCAAATTATTTTTTTCAATGTTTACTACAATTATTTGTTTAGTTTTCGACTATATATCAAAGAACCGTAGAAATTAATTTATTATAATTATATTTTGAGCAGCGGTGAAAGACACTCTAAGGAACTACCTAGGAGGTCTTTTCAATTTGATCCTTTTGTAAAATTTGTGTATTAAGGAACGATTAAGGAACAACCTAGGTCTTCCTTAATATTCAAATATTACTATTATCAGTTTGTGTTATTAACTTATATGTAACTATTCAGTCGTTCAATAAAATATTGGAACTTCACCTACGAAGAAACCATTCTTTGTTTAAAAAACAAGAGAAGAAGAGAATCACGCTCTACAGATGCCATTTGAATATGCATCTTTTATGATTGTTTAAAACACTAAAATCGTATGCCTATACAAATAAAAAATAAATAAATTGGGTGGCGCACCAGCTCGTGAAGAACCAGGGCCTAGTGACTAACAACTCGCAACCATTCCTGTGTGCGCGTGTCGATGGAAGGGACCTACTATTTTATGCCGAATCCAAACGACTAGACGAGAAGCACTTATTCATGACAAGTGATACTCTTGGAGGATTTGTCAATTCCTAGGTAGTAGCCCTGAAAAAAAATTTTTAGTTTTTAAGTGGACGAGGCTGGGAAGTGAACCCAGAACCCCAGCGTAACAGTCCAACACACTAACCATTACGCTACGGGCTACTCCTACAACATGCATATACAACATTTTAAACAAAAAATAAAACAAAAGGTAAACCCAATTTAAAGTTATAAGAATCGGCTGGGTCCGACCCTCACTAGAACTTTCCATTGATGGCCTTGAAACCATATACATATTTAATATGTTTAAGCTAATTATAATGGTTCAGTTTTGATTTTTTTCGGAATAGCTTATAAAATTCTTATAATCCTACGCATATAATTTTTTCCTAACTCCTCGGTATGAAGGTATTAATACGCGATTTTAAAGCGCAGCTAGATAAGAGGAAATTGTTGGTGGTATAGTCGGAAAGCACAGCCTGCACGTCCACGACACCACCTCCGGCAACAGAATCCGGCTGATCGATTTCTCTGCGGGATGAAATATTGTGGTATCTAGTACGCAGTTTTCTCACCTCAATATCCACAAGGGGACCTGGAAAATCTGATAGATGATATTGTGTTGTGGACGACGCAAGGCAGTCCTCAAGTATCAGGCTTGTCCGAGCCAACGTTGACTCGGACCATTACCTTGTTGTAGTCAAAGTCAAGGTACGTCTTCGGGTATCTCGAGCACAGCCAAACCGAAGAATTTCGGTAAGGATGTTTGACATCGGACGGCTACAATCGCAAGAGATTTCTGGGTCCTTCTCCGATTGAGTCTCGAATAAACTCGCATGGTGTCCTATACCGTCAGCATCAAGCGTCGGGAAACAGTGGCAAAATTGCCAGGAAACCATCAGAGATGCCACATCTGACGTGCTGGTTTTCACTCGACCACCACCACAAAACCCAAGCCTTGGCGACGAGTGCCAGCAAGCACAAGCAAATCGTCAATACACAGAAGGACCAGATCTGGTTGCGAGCTCTATGAGCAGAAGAGGAGATAGGAACACCGGCTCCTCAGATAAGAAAAGAGGGAGGAGATTAAGGGCTATCATAAAAGGAATGAGATTCAGAAGTTTTACCAAAAGGTAAAAAGAAGCTCCCATGACAAGGCCGGAGCCAAAAAATGAAGGACGAGCAAGGGAACATCGTAGTGGATTCGCAGTCGATGCTGAGAATATGAGAATATGGAAAGATCACTTCTGTAGGCTGTATAATGGCAAGGACGAATCTAAATCAGCAAGATTGCAACATTCAACTTAGACGATGCCGGTCAAAAATTCCGTCTACCCGACCTCGACATGTAAAGATAGCAATATCTAAGCTTATGATGTACTTTTTGTCAAAGGCTGAGGTTTAACTCGTCGGTGTACTCAACTTCAGATTTAGGTCAATTCCTTTTATAATCCACAATTAAATAATATTTTACATTTAAAATGGTTGTATATCACTTTTTATATGACTTGCTGGAATCTGGTGTCCTGGGATATTTGATGAGCGACTCGTGATGTGTTTTAAACTTCCATTCGGTTTATTGGTGTAATCGGCTGGCATACACAGGTGTCTCCTTCTGGATCTAGTCAAATACAGATAATTCAATCGGACGTATCCGGTCAACAATCAGCGGACGTATCCGGCTGCACTCAACGGATGTATCCGGTTTCACTCAACGGATGTATCCGGTTTCACTCAACGGATGTATCCGGTTTCACTCAACGGACATATCTGGTTTTACTTAACGGACGTATCCGGGTGCATTCATCGGACGTATCCAGTTTCAATCAACTGACGTATCAGGTTTCACTCAACGGACGTATCCGGTTTTACTCAACGGACGTATCCGGTTTTAGTCATCTGACGTATCAGGTTTCACTAACGGACGGTGTTTCACTCAACGGACGTATCCGGTTTCAATCAACTGGCGTATCAGGTTTCACTCAACTGACGTATCAGGTTTCACTCAACGGACGTATCCGGTTTCTATCAACTGACGTATCAGGTACCAATTAACTGGCGGAGCCAGGCAATTCAAAAGGATAATCTGGAGAATATTTGAGACCCGTTACCACTGGTGGGGGAAAGTCTTTAAAATTATTCTATGGCGGGAACGGAGGTCCTTTTGCCTGGTATCTCCTTGGCTAATCTTGACTATTTAACTCACTTGTTATAATGTCACTACTTGCGATTGTACGGTGATTGACTTACTGAGTTTGATCGTTGTTACGTACTGATTCGGATCGTGTTTTTTGTCGTTGGCATGGCCCTCTCTTATCATACTTCACCATGCCTTTTATATTCACCACACATTAGAGCTTTTATTCATTTCTCCTCCTTTTATATTCAGCACACATGGAAGCTTTACTTTTTCCATGATTTCCAGGCAGTGTGGGGAATTTTTTCCATATGGTGAATCCTTATGCTGTGGTAGGTTTTATGTTTTTCATGATTTTTAGGCAGGTCCATAGTTTGAGGTGGAAGAGTTGTAAGGCTTCATTACAAGCTTAAGTCCAACAAAGTTGCTGGAGCCGATGCGCGATGGCCTCGCTGCTGAGCTAATCAAAGCAGCAGAAGATGACTTGGTTAGGAGAATGCACCAGAGATCCTCTCTTAAATATGGTCAGAGGAAAGCATGCTCGATGAATGCAACCTCAGCATTGTTTTCCCGATCCACAAGAAAGGAAACTGCGCCAAAAACAGAGCCTTACATCGCCTTCAAGACATTCTCTGCCGTGTAAGATGTTATATGAAGTCAACCATCAAAAAAAAAACCCAGTGACTTCAAATCGATACTCACCACCTTCTCATCGATTTCAAGGCTGCGTATGACATCATTTATAGAGATGAGCTATATAGAGCAATGTCTAGTTTTGGCATATCTGGTAAACTCGTCGGTTTGAGCAGGATAACGTAGGAGATCGCACGCTGCTCCATCAAGGTCAGCAAAGACCTCACCGGCACCTATGATATCAAAAAAGGATTAAGGCAAGGCGACGCGCTTTCATGCAACTTCTTCAACATCAACATCATACTTGATGTGAAAAGTCCATTCAATTACTTGCATACGCCGACGATATTGTTGGGCAAAGATGGGTTTAGTAGTGAATGAGGGCAAAACAAAGTAGGTATATGCTGTAATCTAGAAAGGACGCTCAACACCGAGACACCTTAGACAGAACATCACCATACACAGATATAACATTGAGGTAGTTAAGCACTTTGTCTACCTGGGATCCGCTATTAGTTCAGAGCGCTGAGATCAAACAAAGGATAACTCTTGCCAATCGCTGTTTCTTTGAGCTAAGAAGGCAATTTAGAAGTAAAGTCCTCTCGAATGACTACACAATGTCCCTATACAAGACACTCATCATTCCGGTCCTGTTTTATGGTGCAGAAGAGAGGAGAAGAGAGAGAAGAGAAAAATTCTTCGGAGACTGAATCCCGTACGAGGAATGGAGGAGGAGATACAACAACGAACTTTACGGGCTGTAGTGTAAAACGATATTGAACTAGTCCCCAAAGTGAAAAAGCAACGACTGAAGTGGCTGGGTCGTGCAGAGCGAATAACCACCAATTCTTCTACCAAAAAAGTCTTTGAATCCTTCTCCGAGGGACGACGTAGTAAAGGAAGACCATGAAACGCAGTGGCGCAGACAAGTGGAAGAGAACCTCAACCAATTTGGCGTGCGAAACTGGAAACAAGTAGCTACGGACAGAGCTGGCTGGAGAAGACTTGTAGTTGGTTGAGGCCCTGCACACCGGACAAGTAAATAAGTAAGTATTAAATTCCTGTTGTAAAAAAACGGTTGATGGAATTTGTTAGAAAACCTTTTCAGCAAGCTATGACGTTAATAAATTATAGTATCTGTAAAATAAAATTCATTCGCTGACGATATCTATATTCGTTCTCGAGATAGGGTGGACAAAAAAAAGTACCCCGAACGTACGTTCATACACAAATCTTTCTAAAAAGAACGGATTCGACTCTTCTAGAGATCTCAAACCGTGAAGATATGTCAATAACTGCAAACGCGAATATAAAAATAATTTAAATGCATTGTTGTTTCACGTAAAAAATGTTTAAAAAATACAATGCGACCACACTGGTCCTCAGCTAACATGATTTTGGTTTCCGGTAAAAAATTAAAAAAAAATACAAAAAATTAGAAAGGGATTCTAAGCAGGGATTTAGCCATCCGTGCCCTAAGCAATCATCTACTCTTCCTGTGAGTTAGATTCCTGTATAGGTTTAGCTATTGTGTGCCAACTGAAACGGAAATGTTTCCAAAATGGAACATGTGTTCTATAGTGTTTCAGACAATAACAGGTGTTCGTAAAATGTTCAATGAAAATGTCTGAACTGAACGAAATATTTTTGGTTAAAGAGACATAGGTATAGGAAGGTTAGGTAGGTATACAAGGAATTGGAGATGGATAGAAAATTGTAAGGTACCTAAACCGAGTTTCCTCATGAGTAAGATGACGATACGATGATGATGATGATTGCTTTTTACTCGATCGGATTTCATGCGAAATAGAGGTTGTTTGCCTCGCTTTTCCAACGAACAAATAATACATACATGTTTATATGAAATCAGATTAGAAAAGGTGTACAGTGCACAAGCACATAGGTATTCTCAAACCCAGAGAAGAAATTCTAGAGATTCCATAAATGTAGGTCTCTATCTTTAGGAAAATAGCAACGACTCGCAATTATTGAATTAAATGAAGATTAGGAAATAATATTTTGACTTTTTGTATGAGCAACGAACTGTCAAAATCATTAAACTTTTCTGTACGGGATGTCCTGTCATATACTTATATAAGTTATAATAACAGTAATAGGAAGTCATTGCAATCGAAAGAAAGATTTGGTCGAATTACCTATAATATTTTGTGAAATGAAGAGGAAGAATTTGTATGTTCATAATTTAAGCCGAAACCACACTTATCTCGTGTGTTGTGATGTGGAGTGGTAATTTGTCCAACAAATAAATAAATAATAAATAAATTTGTCCAACACCTTGGATAGCGTTTTTTGTATGTTTGGGACCCACTGTTTGTTTCAAAACAACAATTTTGTTACCTGAACTGTCTGATTTTACCACAAATAGAAAAAATGTGCGACACAGTGTGGGGTGGTGCAGTCAAAACTAGAGGGATTTTGACACACACAAACAAAAAGTGTTCTCCGCATGTGAAATTCATTTGGAACTAAAGGCACACCAAACGAGACTTGTGATTTGGTTGCAGCTTAACACCATTTGTACCTTTGCTCTTCGGTACGGATCTTTAAAACACTTTCTATAAGAACAGTTCTTCAAATACAGATGGCACAAGTCATCACCAAATCAGCAGGTTTTTTTCAGCTTCGAGCAAAGCCTTAAGCAGTCTCTTGAGAGATCGGAGATAGCTCTGAGCAGAGTGTGATCACAGCTCTCAGAGATAATTTTAAAACATATCTAGCACTGAACTGTCATACTAACTGAAAATAGAAAATAAGAGTGAAGTGGACTACGCTCACGTTTTTGCTCCAAACGCTCGGTCTTTTTATTCCGAGCAAATGGAGCATGCTCCGAGCTAGATCTAATTGCAAAAGAAACACAAGTTGATCTTGATCGCTCTGAGTGCTCTGAGCTAAAAAAGAAACACAGATTTTTTTGACAGCTCAGTGCTATGCTTTGAGTTTAAAAAGAAAGACCCCTTTCACACAAGGAAACTGAGTTGCCGGCAACTGGGAGTTTGTAGGCGAGAAGGGCGTAAAAGGAAGACAACAAATCTCCCCTCGCACCCTTCTCGCCCACAAACTAGATAGTTTCTGGCAATTCAGTTTCCTTGTGTGAAAGCGGTCAAGTGGCGGTAAATGTTAATTTTGATCTGAAATTTGTGAAGAGATACATACTATACAATACACGTCAAGAAAACATGAATCGTTATACTCCTTAACAACGCGTAATAACTATTTTGACTTTTTATGCGGAATAATTCGTCGTTGGTGATGGCAACGTTTTCTCCGTGATCTGGGCAAAACACACGGCACTCTCATAGAACAACGCGCGATAACACGAGATGCTGACAGGTCTGGCCGGCCCAGGATCAGCAGCTCTCCTGATAATATCGCATCTGTAGCTGAATATTTTGCTGATGACCCCGCAGATGACACGACGCACCTGTCATGTAAATGGGCATAAATCGTCAGTATTTACGAATAATTAAGAACAATGATCCCTTGCAAAGTGGAGACAGTTACCTTTTAGCTGTTGACTGCCAATGCCAAGAGCCAACCAAAGAAGATCTGGTTACCAATGTTTATTTTTTGTTTTAAGATGTTTGGTCCTCCTCTAGGATAAATATAAATATAAAATATAAAATATAAAATATAAAATATAAAATATAAAATATAAAATATAAAATATAAAATATAAAATATAAAATATAAAATATAAAATATAAAATATAAAATATAAAATATAAAATATAAAATATAAAATATAAAATATAAAATATAAAATATAAAATATAAAATATAAAATATAAAATATAAAATATAAAATATAAAATATAAAATATAAAATATAAAATATAAAATATAAAATATAAAATATAAAATATAAAATATAAAATATAAAATATAAAATATAAAATATAAAATATAAAATATAAAATATAAAATATAAAATATAAAATATAAAATATAAAATATAAAATATAAAATATAAAATATAAAATATAAAATATAAAATATAAAATATAAAATATAAAATATAAAATATAAAATATAAAATATAAAATATAAAATATAAAATATAAAATATAAAATATAAAATATAAAATATAAAATATAAAATATAAAATATAAAATATAAAATATAAAATATAAAATATAAAATATAAAATATAAAATATAAAATATAAAATATAAAATATAAAATATAAAATATAAAATATAAAATATAAAATATAAAATATAAAATATAAAATATATAGTATAAAATATAAAATATTTATAAAATATAAAATGTAAAATATAAAATATAAATATAAAATACAAAATTAAATAATATATATTTTCTAATACATGGAGATATTTATTTGATATCACGAATTAAATTTGAGTTGCATTCTTACTAGTTTGTCTGGTCTATTAAATATTTTATTATGAATGACTCAGTCTTTTACTTAGCCTTCCCTTTCATTGGCTTTCAGGTTTCCTTTTTAGATTTCCCTCACTCAAAAAAATGTACTTGACTTCTTAATAAAATTTTATTATACTGTAACCCATTACTCTTGAGACTATAAAAATAAATTTCTAAAAAGTTTAAATTTCACATGACAAAAAAAAAAAAAAAAAAAAAAAGTAATGCTCTGGTTACTCCTTGAAATTTAATTACATCAACTGTTATATCATTGTCTCAGGGAGTTGAGTGAAGTGCTTTTTCACATGAATGACAAACTACGACATTGTATAGATGTAGGTAGGTACGTTAGGTACCTTCTAACACCGCAAACTTTGTAGGAACCGACAATAGGATAATAGTTTACATTTGCATTGTTCTTCAGAAGGATTCAACTAAGGAAATGTTAAGTAATGTCAAGCGAAAGCTGCAGTGAGAAATGTACATTCTGTCGTTGTCGTTTGGTGTCGGGTATTACCCCAAGGCGCGACCGATTCCATGGCGAAGGATTAACTCGTTGCTAACATAATATTCTTTTAAGTACTAAGCAACGGTCTTCCATGAAAAAGTATTCATAAAATAAAGGTTTTTACTTTTAACGAAGATAAAGTATATTTTGCATGAAATTAAGAATAAGACTGTTTTTTTTTTTTGAATGAAAGAATTTTGTAAGTTAACTTTTATTGTAGGTAAAACGTACCATTGTGCTTATGACTAAATTCTTATTTATTAGGAATATTCAATTTAAGTCAGTGACTTTGAAATAAAAGATTTTTTTTCAATTTGAAACTTGTTTTTCATCTCAAAAATTAATTTATTCTTCATCATATATGTACAACATATAGCCCAATTCTTAATATTCCCGGCGTCCCGGGGAACATAACTGCTGAGAGTCGTATTTTCTCAAGAAATAAATACTCCTATTCCGAATTCTCTGGGAGAATATTTTTTCCCCAGAAACTAGGAAATAGAAGTCTGAATGTTCAAAGCAGCTGTTTGGAAATATTTGAAAGCATAAATAGGAAAAGAAAACATTTCTTAAATTGAATTGTTAATGCGCCAACAAATACACATACATACCATATGCAAGTAAATACAAAAAATGTCAGTATCGCAGTAAGAATTTTGTATGAAGAGGAGTAATAATATCTAAAGCCAAGGGCTATTAATAGATTCTAGAGGGACAATTCCAACCTTACCTTCAATGGTTGCAAACGGGGTTTGAAACAGACTAAAGTGTTTTGGACTGCCGCACAGTGGTGCGTTTGTGGAAAAAAATACCAAAAATTAAATTTGTAATATGGAGTTTTTTCGTTTATATTTGTATAGATATATAACTGTTCTATGTTTTCTCAAAATTTGGGGAATTTTTGTCAAGGAATATACGAGATATAGCGCTCTAAAGTTACCCTTTCTTTAAGTTTTGAAATTCATGCATTTTCTTGCAATAAATGTTTGTTAAAATTAAATTTCTTTGATAAATAAAATGATAATTAAGCTTCCAAAATAAAAAAAAAAAATTTTTTTAAATTTTGTTTGGGTTAGGGCCGAGTGCACTGGAATTAATATTTTAATGTTCTTTCCCTTGAGCAACAGTTTTAGCTCCATTAAGCTACGCTTTATGGTTACCTTTTTTAGAAAGCTACAGTATTCAGCTAAATATTTTTGAAAGAATTGTATCCGTCCTGATCCGATCTTGAACGTAATGTACAAATTTGTTTCACTGAATTAGATTAAAAAAAACCATGGTTTTGACTTTGGTAATGTTACAAAAGTTATAAATTCTTGCGTAATAATAATTGGACCAAGACCAACCAGGATTTTATTTTTAGTAGACATATGATCCTTTCTTTAAAATATAAAATAAAATGAATGCCTAGACGAGGCTGTGAGATATTCAATTTTTAGGTCAATCTCTTTTTCTTGCCTCAATATTTTTCCAATTTCTAACTTATTTTTCTTAGAAATGTGTCGTAATAATATATTGTTTTATGGTGTTATTTTAAAAAAAGTTCGTACCTACGAAATTGCGTACCTAAATAATTTAATCCAAATGTTTTTATCAGGCGAACAGGTAGGAACAGGTTATAATAAAAAAGGACACTTTTTACCTGGACACGAGTATTTTTTTTTTCTAAAACCTGTTTCGTTGTTTCTCCAAATTAAAACAAACAATATTTAAGTTGTTGCTATATGGTATAAGATTTATTGCTTTTTATGAACAATGATCTGAAACTCTTTTAGGATTAGTAAGGTCTTAAAAAATTATTAACTAATATTGTACCTATATAAGCACAATAACGACCTGAGCCAAAGAAAATACATCTACAGCTCTTGAATTAATTAAGTAATTTATTTATTTGTACTTATTTGTTTATTTATTTCCTACATTTGATAAATGCTTGTATTATTATGGATGTATTTAATTATTTAGCTTGAAAAAAAAAACTAAAAAAATTTATTTTGTTTTCATAAAAGTCAATAAACCCTACAACTCTGAAAAATGTTAATAACTTTTTTCCTTTGAATTTTTTTAATTGAAATTTTGTCGAAATGTGTGGTAGCCCAATCTTAACATATGTGCAAAATTTCATTGCTCTCCGTTTCATAGTTCAAACAATAATTTAGTTTGCCGAACCTAAAGCGGTATCTACATATGTACCTTTGTTAATAGATTTTGTGTAAAATAATTAATGTCATCGAACTTGATGACAAGCAATAATATAAGATAGGTCTACACTTTTTAAAGGAGAAAGTAAAACCATGAAATACATTGTTTCAGGGGGGTCATACCGCCTTTGACCCCCCCCCCCCCCTTGGCTACGGACCTGGTCAACTTTAGTAGAAATGTGTGTTACCGCAATCCAAACATGTGTGCAAAGTTTCATTGCTCTCCGTTATATAGTTCAGATTTTATAGATTTTTTTCCGCTCTCCCATACAAAGCGCACCACTGTGTGCCGCCGCAACCCTAGTTTAAGTAAGGTGCTTGCCGAAGTCCTAGAAGTTTTAGGGAGGAGATAAAAGTTTGCAAGTATGGCTTCAGGGGCAGACTGGGCCACCGGGAAGCTGAAATTTTGACCGATGGGCCCTTTGGTGAGCAAGAAGTACATAAAAGCCTCTGCACTTCGGGGACAAGTTTCTCATAAAATATGTCTTTTGAGATTTTCGCAGTAAATATAGAGCTTTCGTGGCCCCCAAAGGAACTTGGAAAGCCCTACAGCCCCTAAACCTCTCTTCAAGGACCATAGAGCCATGTTGGAGGACTTTACAGCTCTGTTGGAGGCAATATAGTCCTGTTGGAGGTCTTCACATTTCTGTTAGAGGCCCTAGAGCTCAGTTGATGGTGCCTACACATTTTTTTGAAGGGCCTTAGAGCTCTGTTAGATGCCTCTACAACTTTATTATAGGCTCTAAAGCTCTGTAAGAGGAATCTATAACTCTGTTTGAGGCCTCTACAACATTGTTGGAGGCCTCTACAACATTGTTGGGGGCCTCTACAACATTGTTGGAAACTTTATAGCTCTGCTGGAGGCCTTTAAATATCTTTTAGATACCCTTAGGCTCGGTTGGAGGCCAACAGTGAATATTGAGCTGCTAGGACCTATAGGTGGCTCCTACAAATGTCTTGGATAATTTAAACAAAAGTTATAGTTTTTGATGTTGGCCCCTTTCTCTACACAAAACACTTGGAAATTTCTTAAAATGCCACTAAAAAAAATCCTAGCCGCGAAAAATAAGCAAGTGCAATGGCCCAGATTTAATGCAGATATCGTCAAAAAGATGCTTAGAAAAGGATATCAGTATCTCAAACAATGAAAATAATGAAGAAGACCCGGCTTGAAAAATGTCCTATAACGTTTTCAGTAGGGAAAGTCTAGACTAGGCAAATTAGATAGTTGGCAAGCCCTTGCCGGATGTCAGTAAAAACCAGAAATTTAAATTTATTTACAAAAATTTAAACGAGACAAACTTTTCAAACACTCGTGAGGCCCTCCCTAGTAAAAACATCAAAAACAATCATTTTATAAGCGCCATGTAATTTCAGTATTATGCAACACTTTTTTCTCTCTTTCATTTGTCTTCTTTTTCATATCACACTTTTTACTATATAGACCAAAAGCCCACAGCAAATTTAGGGGTGTGAAAGTGAACCGAAGAAAAAGTTTATAAAGAAATGCAAGTCTTGCAGTCCGTGGAGGCGGCTTAAAATGTGTTATAGCAATTTAAAAACCTAAAAAAATCAACTTTGAGGATGATTGTATGAACCAAACAAATTTGATCCATCCGTAGGTATTGAGCCCCTGATTACAGATCCGTATGTCCAAGACCGATTGGAGGCGGCATTTACCCTGCATGCCGGACCGTTTATAGAACCGGAAAAATTTAAAGGGAATGGGTAAAAAAATTATATAAAAAAAAACGGTAAGAACTAAATCGCCCTTTTATTTTTGTATGTAAAGTCAGAAGTCCCTTCTATCATTTCCTTTTTAAATAAAGTTCTTTTAGCGAACATTTTTTGAAATATTAATTTTCAAACTCAAAATTTTGAAAAAAAAAATAAATGTTCAAAATACTTTTTTTCAAAATTTCACGTAATTAGGTACTATTTTTTCTTTCAAAATGCAATGCTCTCATAAAATCTTAGTCAAACACTGAAAACCGGATGGTTCTAGGACTTTTTGTTTTTAAGATATTACAAAATAAAGAAACCAACTTCTTAATAAAAACATGAAAAAATGAAGTTGATGATAAATCAGGTTGTTAAAATGATCATTTATCCGCATTCTTCTTAGTTTTATGAGAAAGTTTTTTTAATATCTTGAAAAGTAAACATCCTAGAATCATCCGGTTTTAAGTATTTGACTATGATTTTATAAGAGCATTGAGTTTTGAAAGAAAAAATACTACATAATTTTGTGAAATTTTGAAAAAAAGTATTTTGAACATTTATTTTTATTTTTTTTTTTCAAAATTTTGAGTTTGAAAATAAATATATCAAAAACTGTTCACTAAAAGAACTTTATTTAAAAAGGAAATGATAGAAGAGACTTCTGACCTTACATAGAAAAATAAAAGGGCGTTTTAATTCTAACCCTTGATTTTAAATATTTTTTTTTACCCATTCCCTTTAAATTTGTCGGGTTCTATAAACGGTCCGGCATGCAGGGAAAAAGCCGCCTCCAATCGGTCTTGGACATACGTATCTGTAATCAGGGGCTCAATACCTAGGGATGTATACATTATTTTTTTGGTTCATACAATCATCCTCAAAGTTGATTTTTTTAGGTTTTTAAATTGCTATAACGCATCTTAAGCCGCCTCCAGGGACTGGAAGACTTGCATTTCTTTCATAAGCATTACCACACCTTTTGACTCATATACTTTTTTTGGTGCAGGGAAATAATTCCACGGGAATCTGCTCCACATGAGAATTTATTTCACTTTTAGTGGGAATATATTTCACCTTAAATTTTGTGGAATTGTTTCTCACCTAAAACCGCATAATACAACGTTGCTCCACTTAGGGTATGGACAGGTAGGCACCTATGTTGTCAGTTGGTGTGCTTTCGGTTTATTTGTATTAAACAGTACCTTGGGTGGCCCGCTTCGCGGGTTCAAGGGTTCAAACTCCCTTTTCAGGTCCTTTGTTCCGCTTACGCGACTCCGTCGCTCCGCTTTGGGTATGCTCAGTCGCAAGGCAGGGCCTATGTTGTCAGTTAGTGTGCTTTCGGTTTATTTGTAATAATAAGTACCCTGGGTGGCCCGCTTCGCGGGTTCAAGGGTTTAAACTCCCTTTTCGGGTCCTCTGTCCCGCTCACGCGACTCCGTCGCTCCGCTTAGGGTATGCTCAGTCGCCTGGCAGGCACCTATGTTGTCAGATGGTGTGCTTCAGTTGAAAGTTAAAAGCAAACCAACTGACATCATAGTCGCCTGCCTGGCGACTGAGCATACCCTAAGCGGAGCGACGGAGTCGCTTGAGCGGGACAGAGGACCCGAAAAGGGAGTTAAAATCTTGAACCCGCGAAGCGGGCCACCCAAGGTGTATATATTTAGATTTTGAATCACGCGTTTTTAAAAATATTTTTTGCGTTATGCTCCAATTTTCAAAATCTCAAACCTTATAACTGATTTAAAAATATTTTATACTAAGTGTGCAGTTCTTCGTTTTTGAGAACAAAAACACTATTCAAAAGTCATAGGAAAAGAAGTGTAATTATTTCTCACACTAAGTGGGCAGAAACTCCACCTTCCAAAGTGAAATTCATTCTCAGTAAAAAGTGTAATAAATTCTCTCTCTGAGTAGGAATCAACTCCACTTTGAAAAGTGGAGCAGATTCCCACTAATAGTGAAATAAATGCTCATGTGGAGGAGATTCCCGTGGAATTCTTTCCCTGCACCACTTTTGTTTGGTTTACTTTCATACCCCTTAATTTGCTGTGGGCTGTTAGACTATATGATTTGCATAATTTCTATCAACAGCCGCGATGAGATAGGTATGCCTATACGGTCGCCTCCTGTACTGTTTTTTTTTTTTTTTTTTGTTATAGAGCTTACGACGAATTTAAAAATATAAACAATAAATTAAAATTAAGTTTATTTGTTAAATTGTACCTATCCTTTGCATAGCATTACGCATCCACATTTTACCTAAGAATAAAGGTATTGGCATGCAGATTTTTTATATGATGTAGTTTCATGCGTATAAAACAGATACTTCAGAGTTAATTTATGTAATTTTCCGAAAATACTATATTATAGTCATTAAAAATTTTAATTTTCACGAAAGAAGTCTCACGCATAAATTGTTTAAATATGCAATTATTTATAATGAAAGACTTATCCTCTGTTGTGGTGAACTTTATTTAACAATTTTCATTTTCGCCAAAATATATTAAGCCTGCCTGCATTCCTGAAAGTTTGGGTCACCTTTGTTGTGGCTTTTTTTTTTGATGTTGTTTGCCGAACAACAAATTCTAACGAGAAAACTTTTATTTGTTGCAAAACTAAAGTTCGGGATGATTTTTACCGTCTCTCCTTTTTTTGTGTGTCCATTGCGTCAGAATGTTAAAAAAAAATATCTCACTACCTGACAAAAATGTTCGTACACATGACGTGGTTGGACATTTTAATTCTGTGGTGAAATTTTGTTTTTTGTGTTGTATTTAAAAAAAGGAGTGAGAGATTTTTTTTCGAACAATTCCATTGAATTGTTTAGCCAGAAGCTATAACAACTCAGGATTATGAAGGTAGGTTTATAGAAATATTGTTTGATTTTAAAATACACAACACAGCTGTGGGTATTTTTCAAAAGAAAGTTATTTATAATCCTTATGTGGTTAATTAGTGAAATTCGATGAACATTGTGGTCAGAGGTCTTTCGCTAGCTATGGCAAAAATCATGGCCTCAGCCAATTAAAGAGATTGTAACTATATTGTCTCTTTGCAAAGAAAATGTTATGGCGGTTTAGCAAAAAAAAAAAAAATGCAAAAACGAACAAAACGAAATTTATGTTTCCTGTTTGATTAGAGTATGGAATTTGAAGATCCCTTTACAGGTATCTATGTGAATTTAGGAATATATACATATGTATATGTAACATTATATCGTTAGAGGTGCCAATAAATAAGTATTATTTCGATTGTATATTTTCATTTGTATTTTTAGTTGAATGCCTTAATACTATACAAAATCTGCTGACCCGTAACCAGGCACGTAGCCAGGGCAGGGGGGCTTGAGGGGCTGAAGCCCCTCCCAAAATGAATTTGAAAAAAAAAAATATTATAAAAGTTTCAAGTTGGTGGTATAAATTAAAATATTTAAAAATAAGGAGACTATCTAGGAAAAGTTTAATGTTTTAAAAACAAGGGACTATTTAGGTATTACGTTCACTTATGGTGCTATTGAAGCAAGCTGGACCTCGAAGCTGATTCGAACCTTTGTATACGTTCGTTAAGTGGTATTGAACGAATCTCATTATCACTCAACGAAATCAATCCTTCTTAAAGAATAGAGTAAATACAAAATTTGTTATGTATAATAAACTTTCTTCTGCATGTTTGTTCAAAAATATGGACTTATTTTATGAGCCCGTAGCGGAATGGTTAGTGTGTTCGATTGGCACGCTGGAGGTCTGGGTTCGCTTTCCAGCCTCGTCCACCTAAAAGCTAAAAATTTTTTTTCAGGGCTACTGCCTCTTGCGAGGATTTGACAAATCCTCCAAGAGTATCACTTGTCACGAATAAATGCTTCTCGTCTAGCCGTTCGGACACTTCCATTCCTGTCGACAGGCGCACACAGGAATGGTTGCGAGTTGTTAGTCACTAGGCCCTGGTTCTTCACGAGCCGTTGTGACACCCAATTTAATATTTTATGAGTGTGTATTCAATTTTATTTGATGATTTGACCAAAATCCTTCTTCTGTAATCTCAACACCATTTTAACAACACAACTCCAAATCGAAATCTCAACTAATGTAATGAAAATCAGTCAAAAATCCTTCCGTGAGTGAAGTGGATTAGAAAATCGATTAATTTTTTTCTTAAGCCTAGTACGCTGCTGATGCGAAACGAAAAATCCCATACAAAAATGACATGACGAAATCATAAACGAAAAATTTCGTTGTGCTTTTCGTTCTGTAGTACGCTGTTCGACCAGCGTAATTGATCATTATACCAGATTGTGTTGACAAGTGTCCACCGTTTTTTTGCAATGAATTAATTGCCCGGACTATCAATTGTGTGCGGAAAAATGACATTTGGGTTTGTTCGTGTTTTTGTTTGTTGTTTCTTTTATTACAGCACTGTTTTTGTTTGATTTTTTCATTAAATTTCGTTTTATTAATTTGCAATTTATTTAAACTCTCCATTAATATTTTTCCGCTGTATTTTCGTAAGCATTTCGTTATCTTTTTGAAGACCGCAGGAAAATTTCGTTTCGCATCAGCAGCGTACTAGGCTTTATCCTGAGGCCACATGAGTCAGTACTGGCCAGCCAGTGGCAATACACTCACATTTTCTTACCCACACACAAACTTGAGCAATTTGCACGTCTACTTGATTGCCTTTTTCGAAGCCAGTAGAGAAGCTTTTAAGTCGAAACAACTCATGTCTCGTATTGTGGAGTCGTGTGTCGCTGTCATTCCATATATTTCCTACGCCACACACAGACACAACACACAAGGCAAAAAAAAAAATAGAACCACTATAACAATTCCAAAAAAAAAAAATCGGGTTTTTAGAGGCTTTTTAATCCATCATCATGGTAGCCATCCTTCAACGGAATTTTACAGTTCAAACCTTGACAGATATTTTATAAACTAAATGTTGCGTACACATAATATTTCGATCCAAATGTCACCAAAATCCTTTAAATCAAATTTCTTAAAGGTTTTACAATACATCATCTTTGAAAAAATTCCCCATTTCATTTGACATTCTATTGGTGGATTTACATGTTTCTTCGTCTAACTTTTGCAAAATAAGGGGATACAAAATACATAATTTACTTTTGTTGCATAGAGAGAGAAGACAAAAATGCCGAAGATCTTCATACATGAAGATTATGGGAAGTCCCATAATGCAGATATGAAGACGAAAATGTTCATCTTCATGATGGTTCTCTTTCAAACGCTCAGTTTTTGGACATAGTTCTGTCCCGCTCTACTTTTCTTCATATTTGCAGATGAAGTTAAATTTTAAATCCAGCATATGGCTTGACAAATCGGTAACAGAATATTTTGTTACAAATAATGTGACCCGAGAGCCCAGAAAACGCATATTTCCCCGCCTCCCGTTTAAAGTTGTGGCAGAAAGAATATTTAATATCAACATTTTCACTAATTGCTATCAAGATCGAAACTACTACGGGCTTCGAAGAAAGGCAAGCCAGTTATGCCGGATTTACACGAGTGGTACAATGTTACTATTGAATAAGTATTAAATAAAAAATTAAAACTGTTATGTTCTTACTTTTATATTAATTGTTCATATAATTGCAAGTTAGTCTTAAGGTCAAGACACCCCCCCCCGACACGAAAAGCTGGCCACGGGCCTGCCTGTAACATCAGGCAGTATGGTGCTTTTCAAACTTCTGAACTTCAAAATACATTTTGAACAAACTGCTCATCTCATTTTTCTCTTCGATTAATTTTTACTTCCACCATTATTTATATACAATGCTTCCACTAATAGTAGCTCAAGAAAATTAGACAAAAAAGTACTTATGTAGCTATTTCAAAAAAAAAAAAAAATATCGACATATTTGAAAATCGGTGAACAGCTTCATTTTTACGTCCTTATCACTTTTTAAAAAGAACCCTAAATTTGTAGTGAATCAACAAATTTTAGGGGTCGTCCAGTAAATAATGGATAACCTTGGAAAGCCTCATAGTAGACTTAATGACCGTCCTGAAAACTAATAAAAAAAAGTCTATCCCAACCACAAGAAAAGATATGTGCATTTTTTGTTCAGTGCATTATTTTTTGCGTTATTTTAAGTATTTGAATACTAGGACTACAAGTGAATGAATTCTACCGTTTTTTTTTCGTAGCAATATTTAACATTGCTTGCGCCAAAACATAAGAAGACAAAAATTATAATAACTGTTGGAATTCTTAGAGAAAAAAATTATTGAACTATGATTTTCGATGCAGAATTTGAAAGAAAATAATTTTTGAAAAAGTTAAATCACCTCTCGTATGAAAAAATGCATGAATACCTAAGTGGCCAACTATTTTTAAAATATGCGTGTTGAATGCGGATTTCAAAATGGTATAATTTACTTTTGTATGTAGAACCAATAGCAAGTTATTTGTAAAAATCTGCAATACTAGAGCCAATTTAGGAAAAACAAAAGTTTTCAAAATTAGCACAGTAAACGTGAAAATAATACTATGCGTTGAACATGGTAGATTTTCGATTGATTGACTGTCTTTAAAATGTTGTCCTTATGATAAATTTAAGCTTTTAACTTCAAGGGCCGAATGCAACATTACCAAAAATGTTAACAAAGTGCAAAAAAACGGCTACATTTTCGAGCTTGATTTGAATTATATCTCTTCCATTGGCCTTTTAAAAAACCATCAAATATTTTGGTAGTGGTTATTACCAAATTAATTTTCTTATAGGTAAGAGGTGCGTTAAATAAATCGAATACAGCAAGCCGATCAGCTTTTCAGAGGAGGTATGCAATCTTAAGCAAGCCGCTGCATTACAAATATGCCAGAGATACAGGCAGATGGACATGAGATCTGGGGCCAATTTTATGGCCACCCCGTTCACCAGACCTAAATCAACTTGATTTTTGTATTGGGGCTGCATTAAGAAAATCGTGTCCTTAGAGGAGATGAGAAATCCTGGGTAGGCAGCTGCATTACAAGATTCTGAGCAAAAATTAACAAGATTATTGTAAGATTTTCATTTATTCGGAGGTGCAGAACCTGTATTAGAATCGGTGGGAAACAGTTTGAGCATTTGCTTTAAATTAAAAAAAAAATATCTACTTTTTTTTTTTCTAACTAAGTGATCAAACGATTGAAAGTTGGCTCAAAACTCAAAAGACTATTTGTTTGAAGAAAGTAACAAATAAACTAAAGGCAACTGCGAAAATATTTTATGCTTCTGTTAGGGCCCAATAGACCAGGTATAATCCAAAACAAGCTTGAAAATGTAGCCGTTTTTTGCACTTTGTTGACATTTTTGGTAATGTTGCAATCGGCCTTAGAAGTAAAAAGCTTGGATTTATCACTAGGATAATATCATAAAAACAGGCAATCAATCAAAAATCTACCATGTTGGACGCATGATATTGTTTTCACGTTAAATTTGCTAATTTTTAAAACATTTTTTTTTGCTAAATTTACTCTCTTGTTGCTGATTTTTACCATTAACTTCCTATTGGTTCAAGATGCAGTAATAAATTATACATTTTGAAATCCGCATTTAACGCGCATATTTTTAAAATTGATGGCCGCTTAGGTATTCATGCTTTTTTTCATACCAGAGATAATTTAACTTTTTCAAAAATTATTTTCTTTCACATTTTGCATCGAAAATCAAAGTTCAATAATTTTTGTCTCTAAGAATTCCAACAGTTATTATAATTTTTGCCTTCTTATGTTTTTGGCACAAACAAAGTTTAATATTGCTAAAAACGCCAGAATTCATTCACTTGTAGTCGTGGTATTCAAAAACGTAAAGTAACGCAAAAAATAATGGACTGACAAAAAAATATGCACATATCTTTTCTTGTGGTTGGGATAGACTTTTTTTTTATTAGTTTTCAGGACGGTCATAAAGTCTACTATGAGGCATTCCAAGGTTATCCAATATTTACTGGACACCCTGTATAATTTTTAGATAATTGTACTGTCTTCAAGTTGCTGTCAGTTCATTATGTGAAAAAATAAACTTCTTCGGAGTTATTAAACAAAATAAGAAAAAATCAAATTTTTCCAGATGGTGGCATTTCCCTTCCAGTACCAATCTTAAAATTCGGTACTTTAATAGAAAATATTTTTCCAAACACAGCGCCAACAAAAATTACCCCATCCTAAAATATAATAGGTTAATATCTTCTCATATTACATTTTTTTGAATGTTTTGTTCAGGTCGTAAAAATGAAGCTCTCCACCAAAATTCAGCTTTGTCGGAATTTTTTTTCAAGTGAATATATTATTTTCCTGGACAAGGCATTCAAAAAAAAGCAAATATTTAATTATCTAATATATGCAGGCTTGACGACATTGTTGGGAAAAATTTGCACCCATTACCACAGTACAATGGCATATGTACCTATTATTGTTGTTAGGCAAAATACGATTTTATCATGTGCAAAATCTGTTCTAATCAACAATAAAGATTGTATAAGCTTTCGTTAGGCAAGACGTAGGTACGGAGGATAAAAGATTGATGCATGTTAGTTCAATTCAATGCACTGTTGTTGATTGAGCCAACCAATTAAAAACACACGATTCTCTCTATTCATCAGGTATGGTTAAACTAGGCCAACATTCCTTCGTCTTATTCATACCTGCATCTATCCACCCTAAAATCATACATATGAATAATAGAAGCTTTTGCGAACACAAGAGGAATATTGTACCAAAAATGAAATGCAATTTCATACACAACTTCTCAGCTAAGCCACTTCGATTAATTTCCGTTAATAAAAACGACAACCGTGCCAACAATCCAACTATATGGTGAATGCCATAAGGCTTCTATTCTATAGCCCGGCTTTATGTGATCAAAATGCGGTGAGCGTACAAATCAACGTGACTCAATCGGAGCGAAGCTAAGGCACAGGCATACATCATTGACTCCTCATCCCATATTTACCACAAATTCATCAAAACATCTGCTGATAACAATTTGTGTTTCACATTCTTATCTTTCATCAGAGATGAAAACACAATGAAAGGTGCCTAATAGCTAGTTTTTATTTTATTGGATTTTGAATTTTTTTGGTTCTAAGTCAATGGGCACCTTAATTTGCGCATAACTTTTGAAAAATAAGTTATTAATAAAATGTTCAGAACTCTTTGTTTGCTATCGGGAACTCTACTCCTACTCCTTTTTTTACTTGTTTGGATTTTGAAAATGTTTGGTTCTAAGTCATGGGAACCTTAATTTTCCCTAACTTTTCCAATTTTGCAGAACTCATTCTAAAACCCATCAGGAACTCTAGAACTCTTGATTTTAAGTTGAAAAACATGCTCAGGACTATTTATCGAAAAAGTCCTTGCTGCGTGAAGTTAGAAATAAAACTTTTTTTTCTGTTTTTAACACTTTATTTGCCAGAACTATTGAAACAAGTATGAGGAACTCTAGAACTCTTTGTTTGCTACCGGGAACTATCATTTTGTATTCAATTTTAAACAATTCTTTTGCTAACTTCACAGGACTCCTTACAGTTCCTCTTGGTAATCTTTCTCACCTCTTTCCATACTTGCTGACAACAGCTTTTTGATGCCTCTTTCCTTCTGACACGATAAAAATTTTGTTCTGAAGCTACTGCCACAAATGCTAGTGAACAAATGAATTCGAATTCTTTAATTTAAGAACAAATGCCCCGAATAAAGAAATTATGGAGGAAAAAAAAAAAGAAATTTGAGACGATTTCTCCGTGCAGTTCGAGAAAAGTTATACCGATGAAACCGAGACTGAAGATCAAACTCAGAGAGAAAAGCAATATTCAATAAAAACTGAAGTTGAATGTCCACCAAAAACATTGAGTAAAATTGTTACCTGTGGATAAGATTGCTTCCGCCATGTCTCTGTGTTGATCGAGTTCCCGGTCGTGATGTTGTAGGGGATTGAGTTTTCTACAATCCTTCCATTTGAATGTCTCACTTGTTTTTAATCAAATGGTCTAAAAGTTGAAAAAATGGGGCAAATATCCTAATTTTATCTTTTTTGCTTATCATAAGCAATAAGTAAATAAATAAGATTTCCTTCTAGTGCAGTGTTTCCCAACCTTTTCTCGGCTATGTCCCACCAGAACCTTTCCAAAATCCACATGTCCCCCTGGCCTTAGGTTAAGGTTTAGGTTAGGTTAATAGCTGACAGTCTGTCTTGTTACCGTCACATTTAGATTGGCCATAACATTTTATTTAGATTCCTGAAAAGATTTTAGCATCAAAAATATGAAATCCATAAAAATAAGTGAAAAGTAAGTTAATTTTCAAAATGTATAATGTAATTTAATGTAATCGTGGACAGCAGCAAATTTTCAGTATCCCTGCGAACATTCTTGTGTACGCACCTGTGGTAAATGCTGACAACCAGGCTGATAAATGAACGTTATTTCAGATAGAAGTGTAATGAAGCATTATTTTCAATTGCCCCCCGACAAGATCAAATTGCCGCCCTGTGGGGCGAAGGTGACGTGAAATAAGGCCCAACGAAATAAAGCCAAAAATCAAAACTATGGCCTTATTTCGCTTTTAAAATGGAAATAACGCCAAATTTTAGTTTTAGCTTTATTTCGCTTTAGAAAACGAAATAACACCAATTTGGCTTTATTTCGTTTTCATGATTTTTTTTTTAGAAAACTGCAAAACAAATCGCCTTTATGTTGTTTTATTAGGTGCAGTGCATAGCCCTGCGGTTGTTATTTCCCAAAAAAGAACCCGAGTGGGTTAATTCCACCACAAAAAAGGTGCTTTTGAGATTTGGTGAAGCGGGCCACTGTTTATTACAAAAAACTTTGATTACAGATCGACTGACAACATAGGGGCCTGCCAGACTACTGAGCATACCCTAAGCGGAGCGACGGAGTCGCGTGAGCGGGACAGACGACCCGAAAAGGGAGTTAAAATCCTTGATCCCGCGAAGCGAGCAACTCAAAGTACTATTTAGTACAAAAACTTTTATAGCAGACTGACTGATAACATAGGTGCCTCCCAGATGGGGTTTGAATTCTTTTTTTTTTTTTTTTTGGGGAACTAATCCCCCAACTGGCAGGCGCCTTTGCTTCAAAGTTTTTGAACCCGCAAAGCAAAGGATTTTAACTCCCTTTTCGGGTCCTCTGTCCCGCTCACGCGACTCCGTCGCTCCGCTTAAGGTATGCTCAGTCGCCTGGCAGGCGCCTATGTTGTCAGTTGGTGTGCTTTCAAAGCTTCCGTTATCGGTTATCACTGAATGTTTTCGTAAAAACAAATTTGGTCTTATTTTGAAATGAAATTTGGCCTTATTTCGTTTTGGAGCCAATTTGGCCTTATTTCCATTTTCAAAGCGGAATCAGGCCAAATTTGAGATTTGGTTGGGCCTTATTTCACGTCACCGTTGGGAAACACTGCTCTAGTGGGCTTTAGGTCAGTTTTTGTTGTTTTAAATTTTCAAGTGACATTTCGGTTGTATTATTAAAGGTGGTTAAATTTTAAGGGCCAATGTTGATTTTGAATAAAACACAAATTGTTTAAGAAATTATTGTCATTTCTTTTTATTATGATAATATTGCTATGGTTCAATTATATATGGAACAAAATATCGGCCAAATGGCCGCCGCGACCTCGGCGGCACACCTCCATCCGATGGTCCAAATTTTCGATGAAACTTTTTTCCTTTCTTTCAAATAACCCCAAAGAAAGAAGTCCAACGGTGTCAAATCCCATGATCTTGGCGGCCAATTGACATCGCCACCACGTGAGATAACACGGCCATTGAATTTGTCGCGCAAAAGAGCAAGTGGCACCGTCCTGTTGAAACCACATATCGTCCACATCCATGTCTTCCAATTCGGGCCATAAAAAGTTCGTTATCATCTCACGATAGCGAACACCATTCGGAGTAACTGCCTGACCGGCCTCATTTTGAAAAAAATACGGCCCGATGATGCTCCAGCCCATTAACCGCACCAAACAGTCGCTCTTTGTGGGTACATTGTTTTTTCGACAATCACTCTTGGATTATCATTCGCCCAAATGCGGCAATTCTGCTTATTGACGAATCCACTGAGGTGAAAATGTGCCTCATCACTGAAGATGATTTTCTTCGAAAATTGATCATCCACTGTTGCCATTTCTTGCCACCAATCTGACCATTTACGACGCTTGAAATGGTCAAGAGGCTTTAGTTCTTGAGTCAATAGCACCTTTAAGTGTGTAAATGCAAGTCTTTATGAATAATGTTGATCAACGACGAGCGTGATAGGTGTAATTGTTGGGCACGACGACGAGTTGAGCTGGACGGCTTTTCAGCCACACTATCGCGAACAGCAGCAATATTTTCTGCAGTTCGAGCTGTATGAGCATGCACTGGTGTTTTCACATCTCCTACAGACCCGGTTTGTTCAAATTTTTGCACGATTTTTCCGATTGTACGCACATTTGGACGATTAAATTGACCGAAAAAATCACGAAGTGCACGATTTGCATTCTGATTTGAACGGCCATTTTTATAATAAGCCTGAATAACTTTAAAGCGTTGCTCGATTGTGTATCTTTCCATGGTTCAAATTGAGTTAGTCTGAAATTGAGAAATGTCAAATGAAATGCAGAAAAAACTTCACGTTTAGGTGTGGTTCACATTCAACATTGGCGCTTAAAATTTAACCACCCTTTAGTTTGTTTATCTTTAAAAAGACGTTTAAGCTAATTGTTTTATATTTGAAAAAAGGAATAAGTTTGATAAGTTATTATTTCCCAAAAAATTTGTCTAGAGCAAAAAGGTAGAAAATTTAATTATCTATTAGTTTGGCGAGAAATGCAAAATACGCCTGCAAATCGACGAAACACAAAATCCAAAATTTCGGGCACACGCCATATCAAATTTTGGTCTAAGTCTGTGGCTTCATATTCTACTCCAGGGCTGTCGAAGTACTGCAACAGCAGTATTCGTACTGCAATTTGTTTCTGCGTACTGCCGTACTGCTCACATGTCAAAAGTACTGCTTTTTTTTAATTCAATAAATTGATTTGATTGCTGAACGCATCTATCTTAAATTTCCAATACTTTTGTTGTGCCAACAAAACGCACCCAAACAAATCTTACGTTTTAAGTAAAATTCAATACCATTTTAGATGCCTCAATGTTTCCACAGTATGTAAAATTCTTTCAGCAAAGGCTTTGTAAGTCCCTTTTCACACAAGGAAACTGAGTTGCCTGCAATTTTTAGTTTTTAGGCGATAAGGGCGTATGGGGAAGGAAACAAATCTCCCCTCACACATTTCTCGCCTACAAACTAGCTAGTTTCTGGCAACTCAGTTTCCTTGTGTGAAAGTGGTCTAATGTGACTATAGCACTCATCAATGGCAACCTTCATCAAGTTTAATAAAAAATATTCAAAAACTTAATAATGTAAAGAAATATAAAAGGGGTATTTATGCAACGGCCGGCGCGGCGTAAGCCCCAGATAAACCTGGTTGTCCATATAATTTTATTTCGTCAAAAATGAACTGTCGAAATTTGTATGGGAACAATATTCTGCAAAACAGATAATTTTGTCACATGAATTTGATGCGGAAAGCGTAGAAAAGATCCTGATACACTGGGATAAGTCATTTATGACGTTTAATTTTATTATTTCCCATATTAACGCAAGTATTTTTAAACAGGTGTTCATTTAAACATCTCGCGGAAAGTTATATTTTTTACAAAGCGGAAAATTATCTCGTTGTATGAATACCTTCAATAATTTACTGAATTTGCAGTACAATTTTATTAATCTGTCCATAAAATACAAAAATCAACGCAAATCAATCATATTTTGTATATATTATTTTTTTTTTAAGAATAAAGAGCGGGCTAAACATAAAAAAATGTAAAGCATTGAAAAAACCTTGTCAAAACTTAGTTTTTTTTATTTAATTTTAAATTCTAATCTTTTTTTATTAACAGTTTTAAAATTGAAACATACTCAAATGAACTCATTGAATCACAAAAATGAATTCTTGGTTTTAATCTTTTACCTCTATATTAATAAACGTGTATTAGGAGTTAGATTTCTGCCACTTACGAGCTAGCTAAACTAACAAGGAAGGTGGTTTAGCGAAGGGTTAACTTGGAAAAGTAAATGTTTTAATTCACGAGTTATCTCTTAATCCATGCCTACATGAGATCTCTAAAGTTACAGATGAGTTAAGAGCTGTTTTTATTAATATGGCAGTTATTGTTCAATACAAAAAATATTAACAAATTTGATGCTTTATTTGCTGTACTGATCCGTACTGCCATATTTTTTTGGAAGTACTGTAAGAGCTATAAGATGTTCAAAAGGGTAGTTATGTGCATTCAAGAGGACACAAGCGTCCACCGGTTTTTCTCAAAACCCACCTCTGTCTACCAACTCCTACTCTCACCTCCTAGTGGTGAACATCGGGTGTCTACTACCTCAGCTGGAGACGGGGTTTAAATCCCCGTGGAAATCTGTTGGGGACAGCCAACGAGAGAGGGGGAGGAGTGTTCCCACTAAGGCACTTCTCCTTTCATCGAGGCGGTAGCGGACGAATTCACTAGATGGAATCAACGGTGGCGTCTACAGTTCCAGTAAGGTTGAACTACTTAGTGAACACCTTATATGGGCTACTACGACATATTTGTAGCTCAGGCCTATAAGGAGCGGTTTATCCGGCTCCCTAGCCTTGGAGTTATACGAAGGGTCTGGTCCTCCACGTCGGGGGTTGTGCGTCGTGGTAACTTCCCTACCACGTAAACAAAAGTTGTTCCGAAACAACAACAAGCCTCGGATATGGATGATTTTAGAGTTGACGACCCCAGTAAACAAAACAAGGACAATGAATTTCGGATCTGCACGTGGAACGTTCTGTCCTTATACAGAACACGTGCAGCCGAACAATTAGTGGAGAACCTGGACAGGCTAAAGGCTGACGTAACAGCCATCCAGGAAGTGCGATTGGATGGAGAGGGCATATGGAGACTGAAATCGTGTGACATCTACTACGGTGGGTGCTTGAAGGAACAGGGTCAACGGCTTTTTGGTTGTGGTTTTGTGATAAGGGGAAGACTTAGGCAAGAAGTATTGGGCTTCCGAAGTGTAAGCGAGCGCCTGGTCACAATCCGCATCAAAGGCAAATTTAAGAACATTTCGCTGATCTGTGTTCACGCCCCCCATGAAGGGAGAGAGGACTCAACCAAAGAAGCATTCTACGATCTCCTGGAGACAACGTATGATAATAGCCCGAAGTACGACGTGAAGATCATTCTTGGTGACTTCAACGCAAGATTCGGAAAGGAGGGCATCTTTGGTTCAATAGTCGGAGGACACAGCCTACACAATGAAACTTCCGGCAACGGACACAGGCTGGCAGACTTTGCGGCGGGGCGAAATGTCATCATCTCAAGCACCTACTTCCCACACCTCAATATACACAAGGGGACGTGGCGGTCGAGTGATCAACTAACCGTCAACCAAATCGACCACGTTGCGATAGACGCGAGACATGCTTCCAGTATCTTGGACGTCCGAACGTTCCGAGGGGCCAACATTGACTCGGATCACTACCTGGTGGTAGCTAGACTACGAATGCGGATATCTATGACGCGACAACGCAGAGCAGATGCTGTGAAAAGATTCTATGTCGAGAAGCTTAAATCGCCAGAAACCACCAGAGCTTTTGCAGACCACGTAACTCTTAATCTCTCAGGAGGTCCGCCAACAACATCAAGTGCAGAGGACCAGTGGGAACACTGTCAACAAGCCATCTGAAGTGCCGCCTCTAATGTGCTGGGTTTCAATAGGCGAATACAATAAAACCCCTGGTTCGATGAAGAGTGCCGGCTAGCGCATGCAGCTAAGGACGAGGCCTAGCAGGCAATGCTGCAGACTCGAACAAGAGCTGCTGAAAGAGTGGCCCGGGCGCTCTACGGGCTGAAACGAAAAGAGGAACGCCGACTTCTCAGGAGGAAAAAGAGAGAGCACGAGAAGCGGGCGGTAGAGTCTAGTGAGGGTTGTAGCGGTAGGGGAGATGTTCAAAAATTTTATCAGAGGGTGAAGCGATCCACCCAAGGATTCAAGGCTAGATCGGAAGCCTGCCGAGATGAGAGTGGGCATGTGGTAGTAGACACACAGTCAGTGCTGAGGATCTGGAAAGAACACTTCTCTAGACAGCTTAATGGCGAAGACAGCCAAGATGTCGCTAATAACGGAACGCTCCATTCAACTTGGACGATGATGGCCAAGAGTTCCGCGGTATCCAAACTTAAGTCGTACAAGACTGCTGGTGCGGATGGCTTACAAGCCGAACTATTTAAATCAGCGGGAGAGGAATTGGCTAGGAGCATACACCAGCTCATCTGCAAAATTTGGTCGGAGGAAAGTATGCCCGATGAATGGAACCTCGGTATAGTGTGCCCCATCCATAATAAGATTTTCTGAAATGTACCAACTACAGAGGAATTACTCTCCTAAACGTCGCTTATAAAATCTTGTCGGCCATCCTGTGTGACCGCTTAAAACCTTTTGTCAACGATCTGATCGGCTTCTATCAGTGCGGTTTTAGGCCAGGCAAGTCAACCGTCGATCAAATGTTCACACTCCGACAGATTTTAGAAAAATCCCGGGAATTCCAGATCGATACACACCACCTTTTTATCGATTTTAAAGTCGCGTATGATAGCGTGAAAAGGGACGAATTATACAGAGCCATGTCGAGTCTCGGCATCCCTGCCAAACTCGTCCGCCTGTGCAGGATGACGATGGAGAAATCTCGCTGCTCCATCAAAATTGGTAAGAACACCACCGATTCCTTTGATGTTGAGAAAGGATTGAGGCAAGGCGACGCGTTATCATGCAACCTATTCAACATCGTTCTTGAAGCCATTGTACGCAACGCACATGTCAACACCAGCGGTAAAATCTATCAAAAGTCTGTTCAATTGCTTGCATATGCGGATGACATAGACATTGTCGGCAGAACGAAGCGAGCTGTGGCAGGGGCATTTGCGAGCATTGAATCGGAGGCGGCTAGAATGGGATTGGCGGTTAATGAGGACAAGACGAAGTATATGCTGTCATCGAGAGAGGAATCTCAACATCGTCGACTCGGGCAAAATATCACGATGGACAGATATAACTTCGAAGTTGTCAAGGACTTTGTCTACCTGGGCTCCACTATTACATCACAGAATGACATCAGTGCAGAGATCAAGCGAAGAATTACTCTTGCCAACCGCTGTTTCTTCGGTCTAAGAAGGCATTTAAGTAGTAAGGCCGTCTATCAGAGAACCAAGGAGACTTGATACAAGACCCTAATCATCCCGGTCCTGCTTTATGGGTCAGAAGCATGGACACTGAAAGATTCGTATAAAGATCTGCTAGGGTGCTTTGAGAGGATGATTCTTCGTGTGATTTTCGGTCCGGTGTGTATCGAAGGAGCATGGAGGAGAAGATTCAACGACGAGCTATACGGGCTATACAGCGACGTTGACCTGGTCAAAAAGCTGAAAATACAGCGGCTGAGATGGCTGGGGCACGTGGAGCGTATGGACAGCAACGCACCTGCCCGACGAGTCTTCGAATCCAACCCCGATGGGGTACGCAGCAGAGGAAGAACCCGTAACAGGTGGCGCAATCAAGTGAATGACGACATTAAAGCACTCGGTGTGCGCAACTGGAAGCGGCTAGCTAGGGACAGAGCTGGCTGGAGGGGCTTATTAGTTGAGGCCGAAGCCCATCCTGGGCTGTGAGCGCCATCAAAAGTAAGTAAGTAAGTAAGAGCTATAAATGAATCGACAGCCCTGTTCTACTCCATCATTGCAACCTAACTGCATCAAAACATTTTGTACTTCATTTAACTAGTAGTAGTAGCCCGTAGCGTAATTGTTAATGCGTTCAACTGTCACGCTGGAGGTATGGGTTTGCTTCCCAGCCTCGTCTACCTAAAAACTAAAAAGTTTTTTTTCAGGGCTACTGCCTCTTGCGAAGAATTGACAAATCCTCCAAGAGTATCTTTTGTCCAGTATAAGTGGTTCTCGTCTAGCCGTTCGGATGTAGGTCCCTTCCATTCCTGTCGACACGCGCACACAGGAATGGTTGCGAGTTGTTAGTCACTAGGCCCTGGTTTTTCACGAGCCGTTGTGCCACCCAATTCATTTAACTTTGATAGAATTGCTAGATTGATCGCGCTAAAAACTTGTTTATTTTTTTCTTGGCGAAAATGCCATTTGACTTGACTATTAAGCATTTTATTTATAAAAACTCTGACATATTTGCGATAAAAATAATTTTGTTCTTAGCGGTTAAGTGAGAAAACCATTTCACACTGTCCATTATTGTATTAAATACTCCTAAAGGCATTAGCCTATTCATATTAATGTAGGTATTTAGTAGATACAGTACATTTATGTAGGTATGTTTGTATATGTACCGATATTAACATTTAATGTGCTGTCATGTCATGAATCGAAATCGCAATAATTATCGCATTCAATTTCAATATAATTTAATGTCCTTAATCAATGAACGTTAAGATGTCATTTACTATTCCAATTTCATTCGACAACGACACGACACGCCGACGTGTTTTCGATAAATACCATCATCGTGCACTATTGATTTTGTTTGTATCTTTTATCATCTTGATGTTTTTGTCTCATTTGAGGGAAATGAGATGTTGATTTTTTGATAAAAGAATCGAAGTTTTTTGGTCTCTTTTGTTCTGTATCTTTTTCCATCAGAGGCTTAACCTTTATAAATAAAGAAAATTGAATTGTGCTTCTTTTGTACTTTCTCTTTTTTTTTTCTTCTAAGTCCACGACCACGGTGCTGTGGTGGTGTTATTGAAATACACAAAGTTGTTAGCACTTTGCTATTTATATTACCTTAAATCTTTGCATGCGTTGTAAGTTGTAAACAAAAAAGTTAAAGCATTATGTAGCTATTATCTTTGATGTTTTCATGTTAAACACGCAAAATATACGAAGAAACTTAAAGAAGCTTAATGTAAATATCAACACAATTTTGACAATATAATAAGTTAAGTCGTGGAAATACCTTAGACATAAAATAATCTGCAACAAAGTTAGTCAATAGCTTTTTTAAAACGTTTAATTTTATCAAAAAAAAAATGTATGACAATCCAGTGGTTGGTTTTTTCACCTACTTGCACCTGACACCTGACAAAAAATATATCTTTGCAAATAGAAGTGAAATCAATCTCACCAAAAACATTAATGTCATTGCTCCAAGGGAAGATTTTTAAACGCAATTTTCTTATTTTGATATAAGAAATACTGTCAAAAACTTGCATTACAAGATCGTGTCGACGTCAATAGTTATTCAATGTTGAATGTAAAGGTAAATTCGATCGAAAAGTATTTAATACAAAACTATTAGATCTTGCAATCTGCCGGTAAGAAGACGTCGACATATTAAAAAACGTAAAATGTCGAAAGTGCTCATTTTGTAACTTTATATACACTATCACTAACAGTTTTTTTAGCAGCCATAATTTGAATGTTATCATTACTTCAAAAGATCACCAAAAGTTGAAAATACCGGTTAAAAATATTGACGGAAAATATGTTGAACTTCCTAAACATTGTAATGTATATAGTCGCACATTTAATTAAACTTTTAGCAAATAGGTTTACCCTTAACTCAAATATATTTGACCTAAATGCAAATCAATTAAACCTAAGAGCTAATACGTACATTTTTTAATAATTATTCAAACTATTAAACAAAAAAGTTTTGACTATTAATTAAATTATTCTCCGAGAAAATATCAGCGGCATTTCTGACGCAGATGCGGAAATTTCGAAAACGCCTTAATTCGTTATTCTATCTTCAAAATATGTCATGATCATGAGCCATGACACAGTACAACAGAGTCCACTATTTTAGCTTGCGGTTATTTAACTGAGCACCTTTTACTAGTAGTCCAGTTATTTGGAAAATTTTGGAGTAGTTTTGAAAACTTTTCATTTTTATAGATTTTGGGGTACTTTTTTCGAAATCTCACTTTTCCACCCCACACCTGCTTTGCCGCTAACGCCACCATTCAAAGTTAAATGTCGAAAATATCAGTTTTTCGCATATAACTCCGAAACGGTAAATGCTATGGAAAAGTATTTCATACAAAACTTGAGATTTTGCGATTCCAAAGAAAAAAGATATGACAATTTTTTTCCTACGACTCACCGTTAAGAAGATATCGACATTTCAAAAAAACGTAAAATGGCAAAAATGCAAGTTTTTCACGTGTAACGGTTCATATTTTTGAAAAGATCTGAAAGCAAGGTTTGTACATTATGTAACCACCTACCTTTAGGAAAACAATATTATTTTTTTCTTACAAACAATTTCAAAAATTTCTAGTGTTTTGCGTTTTACTATTAAATGACGAAGTTGTCGAAAAAAACTTAGATTCAATTTGTAGAGCATACTATTCTCTAGGAAATCGTGTTGACAATTTTTCCAGGCAAGTCAAGAGTCGCAAGATATTGGTACTTAAATAGCGTCAAATGTCAAAAAAAAAAGGTTTGTTGCATATACACTGAGACCACTATTTTCATAAAAGTTTTTTTTCGATAAATACCTGTAAGCAATAATTTTCCTGGAAATTTTTGATACGTGTGAGTAGGTATATATATTTTGCAATAAAAAAGGATAAAGTTAAATAGTTAACTTGGAAAATTCATAGAAATTTCCCAAATTATGTGAATGGACTGCAAAAAATTGATACAAAAAGTTGCGGCACTTGATTGAGGCCATTCAAAAAAATTGCTTGGCAAAAGTTAACATCGTCGATTTTTTTCAAACAAAAGTTTAAAATATTTAAGAAAGGATATAATATTATATTTTATATTAAACTTCAAGTTAAAATGGGCTCTGGAAACACGTCGACAGTAGCAGAAAGAGGATTAATAGCTGCTTTAAAGGAACTGGGATTCTCAGGCCGAGAAAAATCTAGGCGACCGAACAGAAATAAGACCATTGTCAACAGCTATATAGCAGACACTGAAAAAACTATGGAAAAAAACTGGACGCACAACTCAAGCAGCAACAATCCGATAAAAGCGAAACATTTAGCGGCTAGCTTCAAATTCCACACGATCAGAGCCTAAAATAAGGGCAAAAAGTGGGGTATCAGCCAGTATTTCGACGGTTTTAAAGATAATTAAAACCAGTGGTAACATCAAGAGTATAAAAATCAAAAAGAAACTGGCTTTCGACAGCTACAGTATATTGCCTGGTAGCAACGCATGGGAAAATGTTGTATTTTCAGATGAAAAAAAGTTTAATCTTGGCGGACTCGATGGTTACAACTTTTATTTTCAGGATTAAAGAAAAGAAGAACTTATTTTGTCAAGACATCACAGTCATACATCAGGTGTTATTGGGTGGGGCGCTATCACCTATTATGGAACAATTGAATTGGAATTCATAACTACAACAATGAAGGGAAATAGTTGCAATTGCCGGCTGTAACGGGTATTTCCAAAGCTTAAGAATATTCTGGATCCTCTACCTTCGATATTCCAACAATACAACGACCCTATCCATACTTCCTGGGTAGGTAGTAGCTGGATTCGGTTGGAAAACGTTGGACTTTTATCATGGCCATCAACCTATTCACCGGACTCAAACATCATCGAAAACATTTGGACCTGGCTATCTCGAAAAGTTTCTGATGCTGGTAGACAGTTTTGAGATAAGGGCGTCTTGGTCGAAGCTTACTGCGATGAGCCAGATTTCACTGGATTATTCCAAAACACTGTATGATTTCATTCCAAACCTACTATTAGAGCTTATTTCAAAAAATGGTGGGCATACTCATTATTAATTGACAAAAACATAATACATTAATGTTTAAAAACAAAAAAAAGTAAACATTTTTATAATTTTGTTCATTTTTTATAAGATATTTCAAGTGGCCTCAATCAAGTGACGCATTTTTTTATACCCATTTTGCAGTCTACTCTTATAATTTGTGAAATTCCTGTGGAATTTTTAAGTTACCCCTTTAAATTTATACTTTTTTTATCGCAAAATATATTAACCTCTACTTAGGTATCAAAAATTTCGAAGAAAAATATTTCCTACAGGTATTTATCGAGAAAAAACTGTTGTAAAAATAGTGGCCTCAAACAAGTGACAGGGAGTGTATCTTTTAAACAGCAAGTTTCATGGAAAAATTGTGTTACCAAAATTTGAACATAATGTAGCCCTACATAAGCTTGCATTAACATTTTTTTCTAGCGGACATAATTTGTATTATATCATTATTTCAAGAAATCACAAAAAGTCGAAAATACCGGTTTTTAGCCATTTACTCTTAAATGACGAATTTGACGGAAACTATTTCGTACCTTTTTTGTAGATATTAGTATTCTCTAGAAGAAATATTACTTTTTAACGTATAACACATTAGTTGCAAGATATTGCGACTTCAAAAATGGTCAAATTTCAAAAACAGGATTTTTGAATAAAAAAATATTGTCTAAAATATGAAGTTATGAATATTATTTGATTATGAATACATAACTATGAAAAACATAGCGTGAATAAGTTCAAAAAATTTCCGTACAACATTTAAATAGGCCAATATCTTAGGAGATTTTGAGATGAGGAAAGTTTGTCGTTAGGGTGCATTTATTTGCACACCACCTTTGCGTTAGAATGCAAGGTGTCTTTGAAATAGACTGAACTTTCGTGTGTTTCATTTATTTTCACCTTCTTCTTCCTTTTCTTCACTAAAACAAAATTAGGTGCGGTGCAAAAACACCCAAATCCCAATAACCAAATATCAACACCTTCTCCACTTGGGTTAATTACGCTCATTTCCTTCTAAATACTGAAATGACAACTGAACGTCAATTTGACGACATTTTTTAATTGTTGTTCTTGTTCCTTTTTGGTTTTGTTTCCATTTAAAACGAATAACGGAAACTTGTTGCGCTCGAGGCTAGAGTTTTAAAAGATCTCAATATACACAAATCCGCTGGCCCGAATAGTATCCCTCCCATTGTTCTGAAGAGGTGTTTTTCAACGCTGGCAAAACCACTTCGTAACAGGGCCTACAGACAGTACACTTGTGTCTGCATTGGTGTCGGGGCACGGAAATGTCCCGTCTGTGGGTTGGTACACGCACCGATTTTTGGTGTCAGTTTTTCGTTGTAAAATGGCATAGTTTTCACACTCATGGTTCGATCTTCTGTATAGTTGAGACTTGACATCACTTGCTCAACTGATGAAGTGTGTACGATTTGGTGTGGTCTGTGTGGCGGAATGCTTCACCGATGTCAGTACACCGGTGCAGACACAAGCGTAGTGTCTATTGGCCCTTTAAGGTTTTCCATCTGTCCTATTCTACTGGTATCTTCCTGAGTGCTGGAAAACAACATTTGTCCAGCCTGCCCCAAAAAATGGCGTATCTTCTTCACTTACTAACTATCGGCCAATTGCACTGACGTCTTTTCTTTCCAAGGTCATGTAAACGTTGATTAACTATCAGCTCAAGAAAGGTTCTTAATGACCGGTAGTACGGCTTTCGTAGCAATAGGTCCACTGGTGATCTGATGGTATATCTCACCGAGCAGTGGAACAAATCCTTACATCGCATCGTTTTGGAGAACGTAAGACTATTGCGCTTCATATTTCAAAAGGATTTGATATAGTTTGGCATCAAGCTCTCTTATCGAAAATGCGCGCATTTGGTATCGATGAATCTCTTCTTCGTTAAATTACAAATTACATTTCGGATCGCTCAATACAAGTTGTATTGGACGGTCTCCTCATATTCATTTATGATATGCTGGCTGAGACTTGTAATCCATTAAACTGTTTCGCTGACGAAAGTTTTTAGATTCACATCCATGTCCTTTGGATGGGGAATAAGAAACCGCGTAGAATTTAATGCTTCACAAACTCAATCCTGTCCACTGTCGTTAGAACGAAGCCCAACCCCCATACCACTATCCATAAGCGGCACTTGCACTGAGGAAACAGAAAAGCTTTCAGTCGTCGGTATGTTTATCAGAGACCACCTCCTGTGGAACGATCAGACATTCGACGTTGATAAATATGCTGCTAAGTGTTAAGGGTTTCTTCGTCGATGCAAGACATTGTTCACCCCTTCTGTTCTGGCTAATATTTAAAGAGCCTTTATTCGTCCAAAACTCGAGTACAATTCTCTTGTTTGGGCAGGTGCTCCAATAACCCACTTTTGTCTATTGCATCTCTTGAACACCGTCACAATGTCACTTGTCTTGCATTATGTTGTGAGTGAAGCAGTACTTTTCTTTCCAACTGAACGTAAAGCTAGTTCTGCAAAAAAAGTTATTTCGGAAACATGGCTAGGTAGGTATGAAGGATCAAATAACGCAACGATAGCTCAAAGCTTATAAGAATTTTTATGCGTGAATATTGCTACACAAAAATATCCCGTTTCTAAAGTTTAACCTTGGCATGAATTTTGTCCAACTAGCTTGCTCTACTCGATTCATTGAGCGACGCGACAGACCGGACGTTTTGTTTGACGATAATCAATTTTTTTGACTTCTCAATTATCATTTTGATTAAACTCTATTTTTTTTTTTGACACAAAACCAATATCCTAGCCCCATAGAGCAAGTAAAAAATTGATAACTTATTTGGGTATAATTTTGGAAGAAAAAAAAAAAAAAAATACCTACCAAAATTTAAAATTGGAAAATATTTTTTTCAAAAACTTAATACCGACTCAAAAAAATTTAATTTAGAAGCTAATAGAAATCCTGGATTTAATAGACTATGGCATATTATTGTCAGTGTTGCCGTTGTTTCCAAATATTTTTATTTGTTCATATTAAATAGGTGCCTAATTATTTTGTTATAATTGGTGGATATTTTAAGTAGTAATATTCTACTCATTTCATCCTTTTATCATACAAAGTGCACAGTTGTTGTTCTTATACACATGAGTATATGTATGAATATCTACATCTACTATGCCGCTCCACTTTACGTGTTAAGTATGCATCGAGAGAAGGTAGGTAGGTACTTTACATTTAACATGTATTATTGATTATTCTGCTCTTGAAATAATAATAGAGTTTTATTTATATTCCTCTTACCCTAAAGCACAAAAATAATTTTTACCATAGGTGCAGGTGCCGTTTGTTATTCTTTCGTTTCCCTTCCGAAAATAATTGAACTATCAATAAATTGTGGAAATGAGTGCTAATATGTATGCTGATATGTGTGCTACCAAAAAAGGGATTTTCAGAACATTTCATCATTAAGTGCCCGATTACACGATTCGTTTTTTCGGATGTTTCGTCTTTTTGACAGATTTGGTGAGCGGTGTAGAAATGTAAGGGGAAGGAAGTAACGAAAGCAGGAATGAAAATTTCAAGACTTTTTTTGGTTGAACTTTGGCGTTTCTGAACCACATCCACAATGCTCATTGATGTTATCAAAAACCAATTTGAAGAAAAATGAATTTGAATGAATGGAAAAAATTGTTTTTTCGTGATTGAAATACCTACCTAATGAAGGAGTATATTTGAGAAAGAAGTGATTAAAAAATATTTTTATTTATTACTACTGATTATTTTCTCACAAAACCAACCCAAATTCCATGCACGTCAAAATAACGAAAGGAAGTAGATTAGGGCTGCCAGACGTCCCGATTTTGGCGGGACAGTCCCGAAATTTGAACCCTGTCCCGATATCTCTCCCGATTTACAAAATGTCTAGATCTTGTCCCGATTTTCCACTTTTATTTGCTATATTATAGTCCTTTATTGCTTTTGCGTCAAAAACAAAATTCGAGGTTTTAATTAAAACAAACATAAGTCCAAAAACTGATTTTCGACAAAAGACATCTGTCGGTTTTTTTGTTTTTTTGCCCCAATTTATATCGAGCGAGAGCCTAAGCGATTCGGGGAATTTGCTTTAAATTTGGTTTGAAACATTCTATGTTTTTCCCTAGGAATGAGATTCAATTTTTTTTTTAGCTTATCTGGATAGAAAGGTCATACAAAAATTTCGGTTTTATCAAGTTTTCTAAAAAAATAACCGGCTGTAATGGTTTTGATAAAACTTCGTACAGGTACTCCCAGTTTTCATAATACTGCATGCATACGTTTTTTCCAAAAAAAATCAAAGAACTGAAATAAATGTTTGGGTTGTTTTGTGCAAATTACCGGTTTCTTACTTGTTTCCTTAATATCTCGTTATTGGCTTTTTTGATTTTGTCAAAGTTAGTTCGTAAGTTGTCAAAGTTAGTCAAAAAATATTGGCCAACATTTAAACAGCCTAATATTAAGGGTTAAGCATGATACAACTTAACAGTTTTCTAATTTTAAAACAGTTTAGTAAATTTCTCTAAATTTTAAATATTTTTGAACTTGTAGAACACGTTTAAAAAAGTGCCGCTCGTGCAAAAAATTCGCAAACATACCTCAATTTGACATTTAGAAACGGTAAGAGGTGTCATATGAATTCAGTACAATACTCAATAAAGAAAATAGATTTTAATTCAGGTAATGTGTTATGTTGTAAGATAGTACGATCCTAAACTCGTTTTAAAATTATTAATTAAAAATGATTTAACATTGTACTAAATCGACTAAGATATTGCATCATTGCATTTAAGCTTTGCATAAATAGATTTTGTTTAATGTCCCGATTTGTCCCGGTTCTTGGGACCTGGCGTCCCGATATTAACCAAATTAAATCTGGCAGCCCTAAAGTAGATACGTACGTATTTTCGCGAACCATGTAATCATGAACGTTCGTGCCTGTCAAAAACACGATAGACGAAACAACCGAAAAAACAAACCGTCTAATCGAGCTCTAAATAGAAAGTGAAGTGTCAATTTGTAGTGAACTGAAGAGTGATGCAGTTGGTTAACAAAAATTGTCGTAGCCTATACCTATAGCTAATTTTTTTTTAGATTGAATGCAATTGCCCATGTAAAATGTCATCACAACACTGACCACCATGTTCAACTAAAAAAAAAGTTATATGCAGACCATCAAGCACACGCGGAAAGAACAAAGACGCATTCGCTTCGCCAAAAAGTAATTTGTTTCAAAGCATGTTTTTAACTACATTCGAGAAATGCTGCATAGAAACTATAGGGTCCTTTCTATATTGTCCAGTTCCTCTATCCGCTTCTGGTTTGATGTCGTCCTTTAAATGCCAGCTAAGCCACCACACCGCAACATACTGACCATGTTCCATCGTCACCGTTATAGGTAACCTATACCAGGTGAAACTTAATAATGACAGAATTAAGAAGCAAGAGCAACCACCTTTTGAAGCACAGCCAATGGTCGTCCTTCCAGCAATAGCTAACCAAATTTACAAGGCAACAAAGTGCCACTATTGATGTTATTGGTATATATGTAGATATGTATGTACGTAGAAAGGTGTAAGTCTACAGTATGGTGCGTATACCTTACCTAGGAACTGATGTTTCACCAGGAAAAAAGTGTTGGCATAACATTATAATGATGTTGTTTCCCAACTTTATTTGGCTTTACTGTATCGTTAATTTACGACAACACACACACACACGTCTTTATACAGGCTTCCAAAAATCGTTGAATTGGTATTTCTGTAACAGTGATGAACCTCATGTTAGTACCGATGTTCGAACATCCATCATGTTGTATGGCATATGGAATGACTGGGTTGATATTCGTTAGTTTGGTATTGTTAGCAATCAAATTATGGTGATGTCAACCAACATAAAACCATAATTAAATTAAGAATTATTTCCAGAAAATAAATACATGATAATAATGTTATTTTCCATTATACAATTATTTTAGGGAGTGTTCAAACAAACTTTAATCAGAAACAATAACTTTTACCTACTACATCTAAATTTAAACGAGGGAAAATAGTGGTTTGCTACGAAAAGTAAGGAAAGCATAGAATTTTAATATTATTTATGCATGAAACTAAATATAACGAACGTGTATCTTACCTTACCTAATCGAATTCAAAAAAGTTTGAACAACACAAATTCTGTTGCATTACAAAAATAATATGAGTTGATTTTGGGTGTTGCTATAGTTTAAAGTTCGCCGAATAACACACTTTTTTGTTATTATTTCGTTACCAGACAATTTAACAAAAAGAAATAAATTAAAAGTTTTTCCTTTGTTAATAAGCAATATACAAATTAATTTTTGAGTTTATGAAAAATATATATATTTTTTTTTTTTTGGAAATATGCACCTTAATTAAATTTAAAAGTTCACTAGTAATAGCAAAATCCAATTTAGGTATATTTAATTCTGGAACCCATCAGATAAAAATACTTAAATTTATACAAACAAAATGGGCACGACTGGATCGCACAAACTTGCTACGTAGCTTGAAGTTCCATATTCCATAACATTTTGATATCATTAAAAAGGGTTGTAAAAAACAAATTAAAATATAAATGTTTACTATAAATTACTATTTATTTCAAAAAAGGCTGTGTTCCCATGGCTAAATTTTGACATAACTGAAGTGAATACAGTCGTCAAAATGTAACTTGCTCAGGAGCTCGTTTAAATTTTAACTAGTGGATAAATTTTGACGTTTGTATTAATTTTCTTGCACATTACTTACACCATCGACCTATTATACCTGTACTGCTAGGAGACAACATCACGATGGTTCCCTTTATTAAAAAAAAAAGTCGATACACTAGCGGCAATTTGAAAACAACTTAGCTTGTTCCATTGGGTTAAATTCAGTATTTGACTTTCACACGCTCTAATTAACTAACGCTTATCAATCAAAATTGGCTTATTAGCGATATCCATGATAATGAACTCAGACTTTGGATTTTTCGAAAACAATTTGATCAACAATAAACACATAACAAGATTTCACAGTATCAATAATTATGGATTAAAGTGGGGTACACATTATCAAACCTGTTTGACAAACCTATTTGATGTCAAAAACTCAACGGTATCAAAACATTTTGTGAACAAAGAACGTGTTTGTATAAGAGAGAGTACACGCTATCATACGTGAACAGATTTTTCAAACAGGTTTGATAATGTGTACCCCGCTTAATGTTCTTCCAAACCAACGCGAAACATTCGGCGCGGCGGAGAAACATTCGCCATTCGCTTGAGTACTCTCATTTATCTCCATGCAAATAAATTTTGACTAGCAATTTTTTTTACCTTAAAGGCTCTCCCAAACCAACGCGAAACATTCGGCGTGGAGAATCATTAGCCAGGAAAAATTTACCAACGCGGCCGAGAAATATTCGCCTGCCAAAATTTATTTACATCGTAATAAATGAGTGCGCCCACACCAGTGGTTTATATTTCTCCGCCGCGCTGAATGTTTCGCGTGACATGCGACACATTCGGTGCGGCATAATAGGCACTGCTGTCGCTTTTAATCGGTGAAACCATCTTCAATACAACTTTTATATGAGAATGACAATCGACTAGCAGTCCAGGTATACTAGGTCAATGACTGCCACTGTCGAAATGCAATTTCCGCGTTCGCGTATCCAAAGCGATTTGGATAGATTTGTGCTGTAATCTTTCTGAAAATAGCATTGCGACAACAAATCGAAGTATCTGAACATTTTTGGATAGGTTGACACCGTCCCGGATAGGTTCCTTAACGCAAGGAACTTCAATGGGAAATGTACATATGTTTTAAAAAATTCCATTTAATGCAATTGACACAGCAAAACCCTTCCCCCCATATTAATTGACGAAGCCAGCGGCGAGTTATCTTTAACTCGCAGATTAGGAGTAAGATTTCTGACACTTACGAGCTAGCTAAACCACCAAGGAAGGTAGGTTAGCGAAGGATTAACTAGGACAAATAAATTTACCTTCCTTGGTGGTTTAGCTAGCTCGTAAGTTGCAGAAATCTTACTCCTAATCCAAGAGTTAAAGATAGCTTCGTTTATTAATATGGGGGTTCAATTTTATTCACCCCTATAAAAACGGATCAAATTTAACTGGGATCAAATTTTACCAAAATTTTAACGCAATTGCCAATTGTCCTTAATGTAAATTTGTTATTTTAATAGCTGATTTGTTTGATAAATATAAATTTATAAAAAAAAAAAAAATAAAAAATCGTTAGGGCGGCGTTGGCACAGTGTATATAGGATATAGTCTGTAGTGTATGACTGCTAACCTGGACGTGTGGGTTCGAGCCCCAGTCTAGGTAGCATGCTTTTCTATATTCCCCAGTTTCAACTGGATGCCACCCGTGGAATTTTATGAGATAATTAACATCTAATTCTCATTCCTTCTAACTAGTGCCGTGCATTGCATTTAGAAGACCTGAGGTCTTACAGGCGTTTAGTTAAAATTATTATTATTATTAATATAAAAAATTCTTTTACAGATTTAAATATAAAATTTAGTATGCCAACTTTTAGTATTAAATAAAATACAACTTTGCGCAAAGTTAAAAAATTAAAATTCATTTACCCGTTTTCAAGATATTGAATTTTCAAACAAAAACAATCAATATTTTTTTAAAAATCCAAAAATTTTTTTTTCTAAAAATTTTATATGCAAAATTGTTAAGATTCTAAAGGACCTCTTATGTAACAAATTTGGTTGAAATCGGTGTAGCCGTTAACGAGAAATTTGTACAACGAGAAATTTCTACCAAAATATTTATTTTAGTATCTAATAACAGTACTTCGTAGTTTTTTTTTAAATCGTTAGAGCCGTTATTTAAGTAAATCAATTTTCGTATATTGGATGTATTGTAGGTACCGTTATTTTTTTGAGCTAAAAAAAAAATCAATTTCCCCTGTAGAGAATCCCCTAACATCCTTAAGTCCAAATTTTGAAGAAAATCGCTTGAGTGGTGTAGGCTGCAGTTCGAGGTAAGGACAGACAGACGGACAGACAGAATTGCGTGATCTACTTTCACTGCGATTTGTCTCTCCGTCCACGCTGCATGGAATCCGCGCGGAGGGACAACATTCAAAATGCGCCTGAACAGTGCTAAAAAGTTGTGTTGGTGGGGTTCCACCATCTGAACACTCCCTAAAACCCAGTACTGTCGTCCTAAGTAAAAAAAGCACATCTCCATTTTTGTAGTTTTGAGATAAATGCGTTTTAATGTTTTTGGTTTCTTTGAAAACCATACGAAAATGGATTTATGCCTATTTTCAATCGTGATTTTGAACCATTTGCAGTTGGAATTATGATTTTTTTTTGTTCACACAAAGTTAAGATACTGTTAAACGATTCCAAATGGATTTTTGATTTTTGGCACTTAGGCCCTTTTTACTAAGGACGGCAGGGTAATTCTTAATACTGGGTTGTGGGACATGTTTGTGCAATGTGCAATGATTAAAATAAATTGGCAACGGCTCGTGAAGAACCAAGGCCTAGTGACCAACAACTCGCTACCATTCCTGTGTGCGCGTGTCGATAGGAATGGAAGGGACCTACAATTTTATGCCTAATCCGAACGACTAGACGAGAAGCACTTAATCATGACAAGTGATACTCTTAAGAATTTGTCAGTTCCTCGCAAGAGGCAGTAGCCCTGAAAAAAAAACTTTAGTTTTTAGGTGGACGAGGCTGGAGAGTGAACCCAGACCTCCAGCGTGACAGTCCATCGCACTAACCATTACGCTACAGGTTAGATACTACAATGTGCAATGATACTCACTTCATATAGAAATTAATTGGATTCAAGCCAGTTTTCCAACATTATGCCCTGCTATCGGGAAGCTTCAGGAGAATTTGCTTGGCAGGATATTTTATCCGCTACAAAAATTCGTCCGCCGCGCCGTTATGAATCTCTCCCGAGATCTAGTCTATGGGGACTGCCACAGATTCTTCTTTTTGAGATCTTTGATTATTTGTCTAGCGTCTTTCAAACAAATCCAGCATTTCTCGGAGATGTCATTCGGACTTTTTGAATACTCCTAATCTAGATTTAGATAGAAAAAGAAGTGGAGAATTTCCCGAAAAAAACAAAATGGATGCTCGGCAACAAAATGATTCGTAATAAACGTCTTTTTATTTGGTAATTATTATAATAATTTATTATTATAATAAAAATATTTTGACAAATGTAAATATCAAATACATGCGTCGATACGAATCAACACTTAATTTATTTACTGACGTTATCGTTAAATACATGCGTTCATAAACGTTAGTTTTTCCATTACGAAACAGGTACCATGTAGGAAAAAACGTTACGATCGTAATATCTCTGCGTAGGTTTCTCCGAACGAATACGTTGATATACCTGAAGAAAAAGAAAAAATCTTGCCATTGATAAAATACCTAACTTATATCTGGTGGCTTTGTAGGGCTGATTATTATCAGAGTATGTACAACGTCTCAAAAAAATTTAATTAATCAGGAACGTGCGCTAGAAATTGACTTATGTATTCAGCGTCATGTTCCAGAACTACGTCCAGCATCATAAGAACATCCAGTTCCAGAAGAGGCTGCGAGCGATCAGGCCAGGACAGGAAGCATTCAAGAACATTAACAAAACGTTGAAAAACAGGCCCCAATTCCGGATATCATTAGTCACAAAAACATTCAAGCAACATCAACACAGGACAAAGTGGAAGCGTTCACCAACTATGTCGAGGGATACTTCCCACCAAATCCACCTCATGATCCAGCGTTTATGAACGAAGTCAAGGCACTTATTCAGCAAACCCTGCAGCCAATTCCGGAAGGAGTTGTTTTTAGTGATTTCAACCCAGCAAGTGACCTAACTAATAGCACATATCTCTGCAATCTGGAAGAGGTACCATATGTCATCGGAAATTCAAAACCGAAAAAGTCAGCCGGACCTGACGGAGTCTCTAGCAACGTCTTGAAAAGGCTACCATGCAGTGATGATAGTTTCAACAATCATCATGAACAACTTCATCAACAACTGATACTTCCCCCAAAGGTGGAAAACAGCTAAGATCCTGGCCATCCCGATGAAAGTCGCTTACAAATTGTTGTCCAATTACTGTGTAATTTCACTTCGATAGAACATAAGTAAAATACTGGAAGAAGTATTTCCTCGGAGGCTTAAGAGGTTGTGCAGCGAAAACGCCTTCATTTCGGACTTGCAGTTTAGCTTAATGGAAAAGCTCTAGACTTTGCATCCGCTCCTGAAGTTTAAGCATGACATCACCATAGCACTCAACTGAATGCGAAAATCTGATGTATGCTGATGACTCCTTCACATATGCCGCATTAATGTCTCCTCTGGTAGCTTTACACAAAGTTTAGTACCACATCAACAGACTTTACGCCTTCTACAAGTAATGTGGCATCTGGATAAACACCATCTAATTGGAGCTTATATGCTTAAGCAGTAGCTTCATTCAGCCAACAAGAACGTGAAGTACCTAAGTATCAAATTTATGTATTTATTTTTAAAAAACGCCTGACTTGACTAATGAAAAACTTCTTACATCAAAAATAATTCGCCAACGGTTATAAACTATGTTCTGACTTGAGTAAAATTACACACAGGGCAAAACACAAATGAGGCTTTCTAATTGACTCTTATGAGCATACAAGCTATAAGAAATAAGTACCACATTACCATACTTAGCTGCACATCCCAGATAAACATTTAAGAATACTAGAAAATAGTTATGCTGTGACACTTATCTTGATTGTACTGTTATTTGATTCATATCTTGTATCAATGATTTTCCAGCAATCATATCCAAATACTTTAAGGCAAATTAAGGTAGCATGATGATTAAATCTTAAATTACTATAGAAATAATTATACAGAAAAAAGACCTAAAAGACCAACAACGTTCCTCTAAATGTTCTTTTTCATTTAAAGACTTTTCTATTTTCACTTCTCCCCCCACCCGCATATAAAACCAACAAACATCCTTGCTATTGACTATTAAAGGACGTACTCGTATATACTACTATTCCTTTTGATTTTGGCTTAGGATGTTTATCACGTTCTCGTATGTTTTGATATCACGTCGCACGTGTGACCCTTCCGATTTGAAGTAAAATAATGGCATTAAATGAATAGCCACGAACTCAGAAAGCGCCACTTTACTAAGAGCATACGATTATATAATAGAAGATACAAAAACATTTCATTAAAAATGAAGTAGAATAGTATTTGTCTTGAAACTTGAACGATTCTCATGCCATAAGGATGCTTAATAGTATTTAAAATAACTAAATGTTTGATATTATTTCATAGGGAAGGCATATTTGTATGTAGGAATGTATGTTCTTTATTAGAAAGGGCCTTAAGACTTGTACTTCTTTCTAAGTACTTAAGCCTTTGGGCCAGTGTCACAGTGAAAGGAGTGGCACCTTATGCGCAATAAAGTATACAAAATGCCAATTTCCGCAGTGCACACTCACCTGAATGAGTTGCACAAAAGTCCCTCGTGCTGGGCACTAAAGTGTCACTAGTTCAGAAAATAACCAAACAGTACCAAAATGCAAAACATAAGTGCAACTTATTCTGGTATGTGTTCACTGTAAAACTGGCCCTTAATGTCCTAATCACAATCTAGCGTTCGGTCCGTTCGGTGGGCCATTTTCTTCATTTGTTTCCGATTTAACGACGTGACCGATGTCAAAATTTGAATGCTTTAAATTAATCAAGAAAGGAACGGATGAACATCTTATTGAACATGTTAACTTTAAAATTGGTGTTGCGTCTGAGCTTTTTGATGCTGCATTCGAGTCGAGCTGTTGGCCTGCTGGTGTGTACGTACGAAATTTCTTTTATACCGCTGTATCCTGCTGCTCTTACGATGTTGTTGCGCTAACAGAGACATGGTTGTCGGATGATATACCTTCTGCTGAACTGTGTGAATCTACGGACTTCAACGTATTCAGACGAGATAGATCGGTTGCAGATACTGGATTATCCAGAGGTGGTGGTGTATTATTAGCATTAAGATCTTATCTTATATGTAGAGAAATTCCTCTTAAGATAATTGTGTGTTGAAGTAACCTTGCCATTTTGCATGTATCGTATATATTTTATTATATCCTATATTCCACCTAATTCTAATACGAGTATTTATCAATCACTTGTTAATAACATTCGTAATGTTTTTAGTTTGTTAGGGTCTAATTCACATATTGTTATTTTGGGTGATTTCAATCTCCCTTATATAAGATGGATTTACTCTGAAAGTGAAAAATGCTTATTGCCTTCAATATATCAAATGAACTTGAGTCTAGTGTTATCGACAGTATGTTAGCCTTTAATCTTAATCAGCTGAATGATGTTGTTAATTCTTTGGGTCGAATCCTAGATTTAGTATTTATTAATAATGAACTAGAAGCTAATTTAAGAATATCAAAAGTTCCCATTTTTAGAAATGGTATGCATCATTGTGCTTTAGAATTTGATATAAAGATTTTAAATTTTAATAAATTAGAATTCAATAAGCATGAACTAAACTCAGTTCGGGACTTAAGTTAAGCCAACTACGCTGGAATTAATAATTTTTTAAACGCGGTCAATTTGGAGGAAGCCCTTTGCTCTAGTGACTTAAAGGAGTGTTATGATTCTTTTATTTTTATTTAAAGAGTTAAAACTTAGAAATAAGCCTTGTTGGTTCAATAACAGATTATGTAATTTTAAAAATAAGCTTGCTAAGGTGCGTAAGAAATATAGAAAAGATCCTTACTTACGTGCTCGCTATTTACGATGTAGGGAAGAATACGAAACTCTTAAAAAAGACTGTCTTCAGTAACTATATGCGCTCTATTGAAAATAATATTAAGAGCGACTCTCAGGCCTTTTGGAAGTTTCTCAATTCTAAACGCAAATCATACGGTGTCCCAGCTACCATGAATTATCTCAATCAATCATCGAGTGATGAAAAAGTAATTTGTGATATGCTTGCTTCATATTTTCAATCGAATTATGTCCTGTTATGGTTCTCTTCCAATTGCCCATGCTATTCGATGCGGTGAAAATATAACAAATTTAGGTAATCTTAGCTTGTCGGTTGATCAAGTTTTGCTTCATATTTCATCTTTAAAATCTAATTTTAAGTTATCCCCTGACTACTTGTGCCCAGCTCTCCTTAAAATGTGCTCAAGCAGTCTTGCTGTTCCACTCACTAAGCTTTTCAACTTATCACTCTCTACCGGTGACTTTTTGGAAGAGTGGAAGTTGTCGATGATTAGTGATGTACATAAATCTGGCTCAAAACAAGAGGTTATTAATTACAGACCCATTTCAAAACTGAAATTAATACCGAAAGTTTTTAAAGCTATTGTTAAAAAATGCATATCATATCTAGCATATCAAGTAACCAACATGGATTCGTAAGTGGTAGATCAACTGTATCAAATCTAGCTTTGTTCGCAAATGTTTGCATCAAAGGTATTGAACGTGGCAGTCAGGTTGATGCAGTTTATACAGATTTCTCTAAAGCATTTGATAGAGTTCAGCCTGATATCTTGTTAAGGAAGTTAAATTGCCTAGGTTTCCACTCTAATCTTCTTCGTTGGTTGGAAAATTACTTGACTAACCGCAAGCAAAATGTAAAAATTGGAACAGTGGTATCAAAGGAGATTCTTAACCATTCAGGTGTTCCCCAGGGAAGTCATCTAGGACCTCTCCTTTTCATATTGTTTATAAATGATCTTCCATCTAGAATTAGCTATTCCAATTGTTAGCTCTTTGCGGATGACCTAAAGCTATTTAGTTCAATAAAATGTGTGCTGGACTGCCATCGACTTCAATTTGACTTGGATGAAGTTTCAGCTTGGTGTAATGAGAATCGTTTATTCCTTAATATAGCTTAATGTAAAAGCATTACATTAACAAGATCACTTGCTGCTATTAAACATGTTTACCGCATTTCTAATTCACCACTTGAGTCAGTGTACAGCCAAAAGGACCTAGGAGTTATTTTCGATTCAATGTTATATTTTGAAGTGCATTTCGATTACATAATTTCAAAAGCGAATAAACTACTGGGATTTATAATGAGGAACTCAAAACTTTTTTCGGACCCATATACAGTTAAATCTTTGTATATATCTCTGATAAGATCAACCCTAGAATATGCTTGTTGTATATAGCGTCCGTTGTATAGAGTGGGTGTAAATCGTTTGGAATCGATACAGAAAAAAATTTCTAGGTATGCGTTGCGGAAATTTAATTGGGTTGATAATGTCTTGCCATCGTATAGTGTCAGATGTCTCTTGATCGATTTAAAGACTCTTGAAGCTAGGCGGAAGTATTATCTAATCATGTTAGCTAGAGATACTCTTTGTAATCGTATTGATTGTCCAGAACTTCTCTCGCTTTTCTTTTTATATGCTCCTTCAAGGCAACTGAGGTTAAGGCAAACACTCTTTTTTGTTCCCCGTTTGTTTACAAACTACGGTAGATCTGATAAAATTTCAAGGTCGTATTCTGAGTTTAGTTCTATTTGTCAAGATATTGATTTGTTTTTAAGCAGGGATGTTTTTAAAACTACTATCTTAAAATTATCGTAGTAATTGGATATTATGTGTTTAAATGCTCTTTTTTTTTAATTACATATTTTATTGTAAATAACTGTCAATATAATACCTTAGAAGTATATTCTAAGTCTCAGAGAGTCATGTACTTGATTGGTTAATAAATAAATAAATAAATAAACATCACAACATCATAAGTTACTATATGCAAATAACAACTCCTTACAGCCAAGCAAACAACCTGCATGCTCAAAAATCATAACTCTTTTCAGCCAATGCAAAATTGATGATTTTAAATTTAGCCCAACTTTTGCTGCCAGATCTGATTCAGCCAACATGATAAATCGATTCTGGTCTTACAGAAAACAACATTGTTATGGATCTTAGAAAAGCTCCAATTGTATGGCAGCTAAGCTAAGTTAAGAATAGGCTGTGTTCAAATTGAAGACAGCGGCCAGACACATTTAAACTGTCAACATAAGCGACAAAAATCACAATAGGTATAGTATCAAAGAAGGAACCCGTACGACGTTTTAAAAAGCTAGAAAGAATTGTACCTAACTCCCCAATTTGAAGAACCAATTTTTTGCATCATCAAAAATTAAGGCAACAAAAATGCTACCATGTTCAATGCTAAAACCACTCCGTAAGCTTTTCCATCTGTCCTTCTCTACTAGTCTCATTCCGAGTAAATGGACACAGAATTTGTCAAGCCAGTCCCTAAAAAAGGCTTATCATCTGCACCCTCAAACTATAGACCAATTGCACTTGCGTCCCTTTTTCCAAGGTCATGGAAACGCTATAATCAGTTTTCAATTTTGATAGAGTTTGGCATTGAACTCTTATCGAGAATGCACGCATTTGGTATTGATGAATCTCTTTTTCGTTGGTCTAGAAACTACCTATCGGACTGCTCAACTCAAGTTGTTTTGGGCGGTTTAAAGTCTGAAATCCACAAATAAAATGCTGGTGTGCCAAAAGGCTCCGTTTTGTCTACCCTCAGGTTTTCATATTCGTTTCTAGATTCAGATTTATGTCCTTCAGATATGGTACTTCAACGGCAGAGTAAGATAAGTTCATTAAATTCTGATCTTGACAGCATTGTCCAATGGGGAATCATAAATCGCATAGAATTTAATGCTTCAAAAACTCAATGCTGTATTGCTGTCTAGAGTCATTAAAACAAGACTCTCCCCCCATGCCACTATCCATGAGTGATACTGGCATACACGTTCCAGGCTTGTTCTCAAACCTTATGCGAATAACATTGTAAATGCATTTCACCTGAAATAAAATTAAATGCCAAATTTCTATTGAAAAATTATCATAGCAATAAATTCCGAAAACCTCTTTAATAAACATCGTTCATGACACCAATTTTACCAATACGATACGAAATATTTCCAAGAAACTTTTATTTGCTTAAACATCCAAATTAGATCGAGTGATCAACGAATCGTCAACCAAATCGACCACGTTTAGATAGACGCGAGACATGCTTCCAGTATCTTGGACGTGCAAACGTTCCGAGGGGCCAATATTGACTCGGATCACTATCTGGTGGTAGCTAGACTACGTATGCGGATATCCATGACGCGACAACGCAGAGCAGATGCTGTGAAAAGGTTCAATGTCGAGAAGCTTAAATTGCGAGAGACCGCCAGAACTTTTGCAGACCACGTAACTCTTAATCTCTCAGGAGGTCCGACACCAGCATCATGTGCAAAGGACCAGTGGAAACACTGTCAACAAGCCATCAGAAGTAACGCCTCTGATGTGCTGGGTTTCACTAGGCGACCACAATGAAACCCCTGGTTCGATGAAGAGTGCCGGCTGGCGCATGAAGCTAAGGACGAGGCTTACCAGGCAATGCTGCAGACTCGAACAAGAGCTGCTGAGAGAGTAGCCCGGGAGCTCTACAGGATGAAACGAAAAGAGGAACGCCGACTTCTCAGGAGGAAAAAGAGAGAGCACGAGAAGCAGGTGGTCGAGTCGATTGGGTTGAAGCGGCAGGGGACATGTTTGAAAATTTTATCAGAGGGTGAAACGATCCACCCAAGGATACAAAGCTAGAACAGAAGCCTGTCACGATGTTAGTGGGAATATGGTAGTAGACACACAGTCAGTTCTGAGGATCTGGAAAGAACAGTTCTCTAGACTGCTTAGCGGCAAAGACAGCCAAGATTCCGCTAGTAGGCAGAACGCTCCATTCAACATGGATGATGATGACCAAGACTAGGCATTTAGTTACTCGTATTATGTGAAAATTCGAAACCAATTTCTATTTCTTTCATTTTTATAAATAGATCTCCGTTAAATAATACGATCAAAGGCATATTCAAGATCATAGGGCTGATCTGTGTTCGCCCCCCTCTCGATAAGTGAGATGACTCAAGCATTCTACGATCTCCTGGAGACAACGTACGCTATATGCCCGAAGTACGTGCGTTCGTGACTTCAACGCAAGATTCGGAAAGGAGGGTTCGATAGTCGGAGGACACCAGTCGATGATAGTCGGAGGACACCAGTCGATGATACTTCCGGCAACAGATACAGGCTGACAGACTCATACACCAACTCATCTGATGAAAGTATACCCGATGAATAGAAACTCGGTAAAGTGTGCCCCATTCATTAAAAGGGAGATGCTCTAAAATGCGCAAACTACAGAACAATAATTACTCTCCTAAACCGTGCGATTCTTATAAAATATTGTCAGTCATCCTGTGAGAACGCTTAAAACCTTATGTCAATGATCTGATCGGCCGCTATCAGTGTGGTGTAACGTCAGACAAGTCAACCGTCGATCAAATATTCACACTCCGACAGCTTTTAGAAAAGAAAAAACAGGAATTCCAGATCGATACACACCACCTCTTAATCGATTTTAAAGTCACGTATTTTAAAGGGTGGCCGGGTTGGCTGGGCAGCGTCCGCATTTATTTGGGCGATATGACATTTATTTGTGTTTTTCGACACATTTTTTTGTGAGATTTTGGCTTGAGCGATTTTTCAGCTTTTGGGCGATGACAATTGATGATTTGGGCCTTAGACGGTGTTCACATTGGACTGAAACCTCCCACTATTTTTGACTTCTCTGAAATTAATCTCACTCCCACTTCATAGTTAGAAAGGGAGAAAAGTAGTAAATTTTTAAAAAATTTTAAAATTTGTGAATTTTATTTTTACGTTCTCTTTTGTAAATTCGGAGGAGTCAGTCCAATGTGAACACCGTCTTATGCTGTAAAAATATTTTGGGCGATATGACAGTGTTCGATTTGGACATTTTGAATTTTTTTTGGTTGTAATGACATTCCTATTGGGATCTGTGTCAATTTTTTTGTTCAGTTATTTGGTTTTATGTCAGTTTTTGGGTTTTATGACATTTTTCAATTTGGGCGTTACGGATTTGGACGTTAAGACCTAACGCCATTAATTTATTCCCACTTACCAATATTAAATGAGCTTTCTTTCTTAGACTAAAATGGTGCGCTTAATTTTATTCGTCAAAATTTAAAGAAATATCAACCACAGATGATATTCAGAGTATAAGAATCAGAATGGAAAAATATCGGGATTCCTCAAGAGATTTGCATATTGTACATATTGGTTGATTTTGAAAAAGCAATCGACAGACAACAACGAGACCTGATATGGGTTGCATTTAGGCAACGAGGAGTTCCGGAAGTCTACTTGCGGATGATAGCACATGCACGAGCAAGTTAAAACAAAGGTAAGATGCCCCGCAGGAATCACCGAAGAGTTCCTAATTAAAGTAGGTGTGCACCAGGGAAGCGTTTTGAGTCCTTTGCTCTTTATTAATGTCCTTGACTTTATGCTTGAGGATAAGGTGATGGACCCCAAAGTGAATCATTTATTCTTTGCTGACGATGAAGCCATCATAAGTGAAGATCCTGTATCCTTGCAACGAGCACTTGATGTATGGGCGGATGTTCTGGAGGGAAATGGATACCGCATTACCGCGAAAAAGACCGAATACTTATCCTGTTATTTCTTATCCACACAGGCCTGTTCCGGACATCTATTTGAATGGAACAGTGCTTCCCAAGTGCGAACATTTTAAATATCTTGGATCTGTGATCAATAGCGAAGAATCTTATCTGATGACGACATGAAACATCGCGTAAGCGTAGGGTTGGATGATGTGGCAAGAAACTCTGCCATTTTCTGTGATCGAAAAGTGCCCCATAAGCTGAAAGGAAAGCCCTACACGGTAGTTGTTCGTCCAGCGCTTACATACGGTTCACAGTGTTGGAAAATGTACAAGAAGTATGAGAGTAAATTGACGGCAGCTGAAATGAAGATGCTTCGCATGACAGCAGGAGTGACAAAGCGCGATCAAATAAGAAGCAAGTGAATCTGAGAAAGCCTACACGTCAAAAATACCATCTTGGATATCGATGACCAACTTATCTGGTACTGTCATGTACAAAAAAGATGCCATGAGAACCCAGTTCAAAAGGCAATAGCACAAGACGTTCCAACACTATCGCGGAAGTAAGGCAGGTGCAAAAACTCCTGGATGAAACAAATGCAATGACAGCTGCATTTAGTTGGCCTAAGACATTGAACAATCCAAAACCGGGAGGCCTGTCTAAGTTCTCTGAGGTCAACCCGGCCAAGCCCACAAGTGGAACATTAGGTGGAAGCAGTTGAGTGGGAGAGTTGTGGTCCCCTCGAGATCATGACAATCGCCGCCGGTAAAATAAAGAAAAAGAAAGAAGACCGACTTCTGATTTTTTTCATATTTCTTCTTTATAAGGTCATAAGTTATAACATAAACAATCTGAATAGTTAATAAATCCTTATTCATCAGCCACTATTATATCCTTGAACAATAAGAACAAGTACGTTCAACCTAGAGTCGCGTATTTTTTTTTGTTTTTTTTTTTTCATACTATGCAAGGAGTTTCAATATAAAATTGCACAAATTATATTATCATTTTTGCTATTCAGCATCCAGGTTCCTTTGATGGTTGAAAGTTAAATGGTTATGTTTGCCTAGGGTGCAGTTTTGAGTACTTTTAAGTCTTTGGAGAATCTTAAAACAACACTACTTGATGTAGATCTTCTTTTTGATGTGTATAGTTTGGCCTTTGTTTTATGCTTCAAAATGAATTTCTACATACAATTATGACAATATTTCCAAGTAGGTACTTGTAATTATAGAGTAAGTATGTTTACCTATATTTTATTCAAATATTTACAATATCTACTTCAACTGCTCTTTAAAATTCCTTGTCATAAAGGGATTATCATTCTTAAAAAAGAAATGGATGAAGTATCATAGTGATGTGTCAAATTCAAATTGAATTTTATTAAATCTAAAGTGCATGCTCATCGGAGATCAGTTATTTTTAACTTTAAGAGTACAAAGAAAATTGTGTTACGTACGCAAACAAATATCGGATGGTCAAAATAACGAGTTTTATCGACTTTTTTGAAATTTAAAATACCGTCAATTTTTTGATGGACTTAAAAAGTGTCGACGGTATGAAATCTCGACTTGACAACTGTCGACTGCCTTGAAAAAAGTCGAGCATTTTTTCCCAAATAAAATTGTTAATGGGGTAAGATATGTCGATTTTACGAATAGGTATTAAATCTATATAATCAACTTTCTGAATCTTGACAGAAAAATGTCGCGTAACAAATGCTTAAATGTTGATAGAATATTGATGAACGACTATAATTAAAATCTCTGCTTTTATGTTGAATATATAAACAAAAGTACTGTAATAAGTGCCACTTTCACGAAGGAAAAAAATCCTTGAAAACAGTGAATCTTTTTTAAAGCAACGTTTGTCGATTTTGTATGTTTTGTTTGTGTTAAGCTTTATTTTGTTTGATAATAAAATTCATTATGAGATTCCATAGAAAAAAATCTTTATATCTAAATTCAGTTGAAACTAATTCACAAACTGCACAATTTTCAACAAATCTAATCCTCTGCTTTTCCAATATGTTTTGTAGGTTAACAAAAAACAAACATACACACAAACTCACCCTTACTGTTTTACTGTTATGACGAGCATTTGTAGGAGGATGCAGCCAAAATCGTGTTCGAGTTTGGCACAGAGATTTATATCAAAGGTTTTGCCTAGAGTGGTTTGAGTTCGTGTTGAGTAGCAAAAAAATATATAACAACTTTTTTGTGTTCACAATTTCCAACGGTGAAATTTATTTTTGCTTCAATATAAATTTATGTATGAAATATTACAAAAACAACAAATTTACCTACACACATACTCGTATGTGGAGAGTGGAGTTGAAGTTATTACATTTTAGTTAGCGATTTATGGTTGCTTGGTTTATTTTCTATTAAATATTGAAGCCTATGTTGCTCAGTGGGCTATAAAAGATAACTATTTGCATAAATTGGATAGTTGGAAAATTTACAAACATTTAACGAAACAAAAAGCAGTTTTTGTACAGAATTTATTATAGGAGAATGAATAAATATTATTAAAAAAATAATATATGTAGGTATTGTAGGTATATAGTTGGCACTTCTCCAAAATGTTCAATTAATTGTTAAAAATTCTGTTAAAATATTTAAAATGTACTTAAAAAAATTATGCCCAAGGAAGAAGTTTGGCAAAAGGATACGTATAGGTTGGGTTCGGGTCGAAAATATAAAAACAAAGTCGTTTGTGTCGTATTTCCAATGTTAAAGGTGGAAGGACAGTTTTATACAAAATTTCCTTCAAATATAAAAATAAAATGGACGAACTTGCTCTCATAGTTAACAAGTAGAATGTTCCTAGACATTTACGGTGGGTTTGATAATATTTGTATACTGTTATAAAGAAAATATAAAACAAAAGTTTAAAATTGTTATTTAATATGCTTTGTCTTTCATCACCAAAATAGGTTGTCCCCGGGGAGCAATACCATTACCTTTGCTCTAGAACCTTGTACTTGATAAACTGCTAGAAAGCCTTACCCCTGAGGCATACGCGTTATTGGCTCCGCCGATGTTATCGATATTACAGCCATTGGGAAGTTCGAAGAAACACAATGTGATATAATATTAAGAGTATAAACAAATACAAGGAAATGGTGTCTGCATGTGGGATTTAAGGATTTAACCCCATGAAAACGACGATCATACCATTTACCAAGAAAAGACTTCTACCACGCATGAAACCTATCGGATTATGTGGCAAATAAAAACGAAGATGGAGGTACAATACTTATGAATCACACTAGATAGTAAACTTGGTTCTGGAACAAATCTGAAACAATAACCGTCGGGAAAGCTACAAGGCCCCTTATGATATGCAAGCAACCTGCAGGAAAATCTCGGGGTTGTAAAGCAATCAACATTAACAGATGGATATACACCATGATGGTAAGAGGTAAGACCCATGATTAACTATCATGTTTGGTACAAAAGAACCAAAAAATTAACATCTGTGAAAGCTCTAGAAAAAGTACAAAGCATCGCATGTTTGTGTATAGCTGGAGCGGGAAAAAAACTCCACGGTGAGCCTACCCACACTAACGTTGACCAGTACCCTGAGGAAATATAACCACCGCAATAGCAATTCTGTAAACATGTTGAGGAGCGAGGTATATATCTTACATTCAAAACCCCTGGATAGAGGACGGGCTCTGCATACTATTTGCTGCTGTGAATTGGCCAACCACAGCCACCACGACAACGATGCTCCCACAAGGGTAACTACCTCAAAGACAGGCCGACCAGAGCCATGAAGGACACCAGACAGACAAGCTCGGGGGCTCCTTTCTCCTGTGGTACCAGGATAAAGCTTCCGTTAAAGCTTCGCAACCGTCATGGTCACTTCTAGATGAACTCCCTTAAGCTCGAGGCCTAGCGACATCAGATATGCACACGCGTCCGCCATTGAAGGTAGATGCAAGCGCCGAATACGCACAACTCACATTATTAAGATCCACCTAAATATCAACAATCCCTCGAAAAGCCATAGCAAGCTATGCTCTTAGCATGCACTGACCACGCCGTTCAACGTAACAACATAAATATCCCCTATACGGATCGCACGCATAAATAACACCAAGTATAACTGGAGCAAAGAGAACTTGCCTTACAGCGGCTATGGAGGTTATCCTTCATCTTTCCCGTGTCTCTAAAGTCTAGTACGCTGCTGATGCATACAACGGCGAAATGCCTACGGAAACCACTGGGACAAATTTTACGTTTATGATTTTGTTGTGTCATTGTTGTATGGGATTTTTCGTTTTGCATCAGCAGCGTACTAGGCTTAACGACGTTATTGAAAAAAAAAAAAAACGCAAACGGAGCCATTATGTGATTTACCAAGGAGGGGGCAGGGACTGGCAAATGCATAAGTCTCAGAGGAAGAGACTGCATTCCAAAGTCCTAAATAAAAAATCTTACTGACATTCCGAGGCATGACTAAAAAATATAATTTCGTGAAAAACTTTGAAACGAAGCTTAGAAGCAAAAAAAGAGTGTGTAGGGGAAAAGCTAACTACACACTTCAAGCAAATGCCAAGCGGTACACTGATGTATAGAGAATGACTTTTGGGACAAGAACCAACCTTTCTATATCGGTGCGACATTCTTCTAGTATTTTCCAAGCTGAAGTACTTGCTATAGGAATATGTGCAGGTCAAAACTTCGAAAGAAATTACCATAGTCAAAACATTGCCATTATGTCAGGAAGCCAAGCCCCATGTCCCAGTCTTAGCTTTGAGATCTTACTCCATCAGCTCGTAACTGGTATGGAAAAGTGTAGGCAGGTTAAATGAACTAATGACACTAAACAAATAACACTGTCACAATCCATTGAGTACCTGGGTAAGTAGGTGGGCAATGAGAAGGTAATCTCTTTATAAAAAAATAGGTGCAACGCACGACTTCCCTCCTTAACAATGCCTGACTCATATTGCGGAATAGGAGAAAAGTGATAAGAAACAAAATCAAAAAAAGAATAGAAGGCCATAAGACCCAAATCTTGTAAGGAACTCTCCAAGCTGATACAAGCCAAACATTTACTTGAGAATTATAACCAACGTGGTTTCACAGACTGGTTATTAGGAAAAACCTAAGAACAATTACGGGTCTCCTCACAAGACACAGCAAATTCAAAAGAGACCCCATGTGCTTTTGGCCTAGAAAGTAGTACAAAAAGCAGGTTCTTTGTTACATGAAAGGAAACGCCACCGGACCATGTTCTTGGCAGTTTTAATGCACTCATGGACCTGGTATGTAGTAGCCCGTAGCGTAATGGTTAGTGCGTTCGACTGTTACGCTGAAAGTCTGGGTTCGCTTTCCAGCCTCGTCCACCTAAAAACTAAAAAGTTGTTTTCAGGGCTTCTGCCTCTTGCGAGGAATTGACAAATCCTCCAAGAGGAATAAGTGCTTCTCGTCTAGCCGTTCGGATTCGGCATAAAATTGTAGGTCCCTTCCATTCCTGTCGACAGGCGCACACAGGAATGGATGCGAGTTGTTAGTCACTAGGCCCTGGTTCTTCATGAGCCGTTTTGCCACCCGATTTATTTTTTTTATGGACCTGGTATGCTTCCAGGTAAAAGAGAGCCACTTTCCATTTCTGAAGATACTCCAAATACCTACTCAAATTCTTCAGTGAAATCAATTTGGAGAAAGAGCTTCAAGATGAGCAGTCTCATCCAGCTCTTAATAGGAGGGGGGCACAATAAATCTCAAGGTCGCAGTACAAGAACCCCGAAATTACTATTCAAACTATGCAACCATTCCTTCATCACATCATTTATTAGGTCTGCCCGAACCAACTTAACAAGTAAGCAACTTGGCAAATTCTTGTTCCATACCTTAAAAATTTAGTAGTTTTGGGCAGAAGAGAGCGCGAAAAGTAAAACAATATCTCTTCATGACAAATTCTGCCGAAGAAATTTCTTGGGGCAGACATGTTTGGTCGGTTAAACGTCAGGTTGCGGTACATCAATTTACCATTATCAGAGTTTTATCGGCAGTTTTTCTCTCTCTCTGAGAGCATTTCACGCCCAAACTAACTCTAAATTATCTAATTTTTGGTAAAGTGTTTCATCCCCTGAGCAGCGTTGGCACTCGAAAAAATATGTCGGTGCCACAATTAGTAAAAAAATAACGTCCCATTTGCGAGCCACGTAAAAAAAACAAGTTCTTCAACTTAAAAAAAAAATCAATACTTTAACTTGGTATAATTACCACTTGATGTTTTCGTGTGTGTTATTAAAAAAATATACTTTTATATGTACTGATTTGTACGTCAATTGGGTCAACTTTTATAAAATATTCTCATATGAATATGAACATATGAAGTTTAAGTAAAATAATGGGGATTTTCAAATCGTGCCACCGTGCCACGGAGAAAATCCCGTGTCAAAAATGCACTGTCGTGTCACATCGGCAACACTGCCCCTTATCTGTTTTCTGTTATTTGGCTATCCCCACATATATGACAGTTTTTGTAGCTTTCATCCCCTGACTTGTTCTTTTGCTATCCCCAAATGTTAATTTTTGTAGTTTTAGGGAAAATCTGCTTATCTTAACATTAAACAAAAGCGTCCTAAAATTGCGGTTCAATATTATTATAACTGCAGAAAGCTCATTAGATATAGATACCTAATTATATTCATCTCATTATCCACATTTCCATTAAAAGCAAACATTTCAAAGAAAAAACATTAATATAATATCTGGAACAGTATGACACATTGTCGGAACGGACATAACAAAAGCATTTTCGACATAAAAAAAAAGAAAAAAAAAACACCACGTGATTCATGATAATTCAAAAAACTTTTAGCATAATAGTTTGATTAATTAAATAGTTCCGTCTTGAGTACACACATGAATTGTCAGAGTTTTCTGTGATTCATATTAAATGTACATTTAATGTAGGTAGCTACATTGCTACATACCTACCTTCATTCGCATTCGTTCACATCGGTGAGCAAAAAGAAAATCTTTCTTAATTATGTAGAGATGGACGAAGGATGATGACGACAATTGGTGGCATAGCAAAAATGCCAAAAACTTCTATACTTCTGGACCCTGATGACTGATTATGAAAATTTGGTATCGTAGAGTGCCTGCGACAGGTGCAGAACTACCTTCTGTACGGAACACGATTTTCCATATGGATTTTAGTTGTTTAATTAATTTTATGATATTTTAAGGGTTTCAGCTTAGGACCAGATTTCTTAATAGTTTAACTATATACATTTGTTCATTACCCATAGAATCATTTATGCATACTTTGTAATTAAAATAAAATGGATGCACGTACATACCTACTCCCTCTTGAAGTTCAGGACTATATTGTGGGTAAGCATTGCAGACAAAAAGCCGTATAAGTCTATTAATACAACAATTGCAAAGTTATGGGAAAGTATTAACATGTAGGTATGTGTGTTCTGCTTAGGTTTGCCATGGCTGTATAAGCTCACCTAGGACAAAGAGTTTTAAAATCCCGGACTTTGGAGGATATCATCTACCTTTAAAAAGAGGTCAAAAAGAGGACAAAATGAAATCAAAAACTCATACAAAAATAATTTCATATTTAAAATAACATAAATTAAAATAAAAATGAATAACATAGTTGCGTAAATTTATCTTCAGATTAAATTTTGTTTCAATAACTCATTGGTTCAACGAGGCCAATAGGGCTTTATAGAAAAAAGCAATATATCTCTGTCTCATAGCTTCTAAACGTTAAATTGAAATTTTGGGTTAATGACGTTTAAGTGCTTGGCTTTATTTGTTTTAGTGGTGCTTTCTTTTTTGTTACTATGGTCAAAAACAAGACTTGCAATGTCAAAGTTAAAAAAGTTACTTTTTATTTAAGAACGATCAAAGTTAAAAAATTGGGAAGGGGTTGAAAAAAATCGAAAAAAATGAGAAATAACAAACAAAAGACAATATTTGTATGGCATTAAATTTATTTACAAATAATTCACTACCAAAAATTCATGGTTCTTACAAATTCAATCACTATCAACTTCTTTTTGCATGAAATCGAATCGTAATATAAAACATTAGTAATTTGTTTCTACTATTTTTGTTCATTTTTTATGAGCTACACATTTCTTTATTAAAAAATGGACCTAATCGGAAGAATAAAATTTCAATGAAAACTGAATTATTCAGAAAACAATTCAAAATATCAAAATCAATAACAAAACAATTAAATTTATAGGGCCTTACCAATAATTAAATTTAGTAAGGACTTAAATATTCCAGTAAAATTAACTTTAATTGCATTGATCCCAAATAATGTATTATTGATGGAATGTTTAATTTTTTGCAGTCAATACCATATTTGATTCATTATTAAGAGTTAACTTTAATAGGTATTAAGGTCGTACCATACGGAAAGAATTGCAAAATCACCAATTGCAAAATTTTAGGTTATAATTTACGAAACTGTTTTTTATTGTAAATCAAGGCGCATTTATTAAAAAATAACTGAACATTTTGTAATTTACTACTCAAATCATCGTAAAAAGCTAAATTTTATAATTCGATATTTATTATCAAAAGTTATAATTCGAGCTTGTTGACTAGAAAGTAAATTACAAGTTTTTGGATCGCAATCTACTACTTCAAGGGAATAATTTAGTTTTACAACTTATTGATCTTGTTTTGCGAAATTTAAATGGTGATTTTCATTTCGTCTATGCTCAGTCCAACAAAATGTAAGTAGCTACGATAAAAATATTGACCCACACGATCGCAGTTTACGAAAATAGCTATTTGCAAAATTATACAGTAAATTAAAATTTTTTAAGGCGTAATCTAACACTTCAGGGGAATAATTTTAATATTTATATGGTGATTTGAACCAACGAACAACTAAATAAGTTTTTAAAGTGATTAAGTTTCGACATAGTCCATTTATATCGTGCGATGGCCTAGGTGGTAGCGTATTGGATTGACATGCGGAAGGTACCAGGATCGAATCCCAGAAAAATCAAGTAAGTAAAATAAAATTCATTTTCAAATATATAAAACTTAATATACATTTCAGATTAAAAAGGAAGTCGCTGCAAAACACCCCCTTTGTGGACAAAAACAAAATAAAAATACACGCAAATCAACATTTCGACCACAATTCGTAGATTTGAAAATTTAAATTTTGACTACGAAATAATAATAATAATTTAATTTGTATGCCTGTAATAAAAATAAATAAAAAAAAATTGCTACCTAGAGTAGGGATCGAACCCACGACTCCAGGTTAGCCATCAAACACTATATCCAAATTGATACAAATTGATATCAAATTGCGATTCGCTAATGGCAATATTTTTTTTCCTCGACTGAATTATTGCTACTCAAAAGTGTTGAATTATAATATTTGAGTGTCAATATCTTCATTTCGCTCATTTTTTAATATTGCAAACAAAAAGTCTTAATTTAGTAATTTCCAATCCAAGGTCCAAAACTGGATTCATTTTTCGAGATTTTTAGCTTATTTTTCTTGATCTGATCTAAGAATTCTTTCCGTGCATGTATAGTTATTCAGTTAGAGTCCATACCATCATGGTTCATCTTACAGAAATATTTAAGTCGTCACTAAATTTGATTATTGGTAAGGCCCATAATAAATAATTAGAAAATTGAAATCAATTCCAAATCGGAAGACGAAAAGCAAACACAATCTAACCCCAAAATGAAAACTCAAAGTTAACTTTTTCTTAATAAAAGAACGATGAAGATTAACTTTAATTAACTTTAGAAACAAAAAGAACGCACAAATGTCATTAACCCAAAATTTTGGCTGTCAGTTTTGAGTTTGACAATTTGGTTAAAATCCCCATCGTTCACTAACTACTTACAAGCAATACGGATTGTTTTGTGTTGTTGTAATCCCTTGAGAAAAAAACAGGTAATGATAAAACAGCTGCTCTCAAAAAAGAAGTCTTAACCTACCCCAAAAATTCTCGTATACCTAGTCAGTTATGGTCGTTCACAAACATATGCGGATATATCTCAGCGCAACGTGAACGTGGATATTGCTATTAATTATAAGGTCATACAATTACTCACAGCTTAGGTTTTTGTAATTAAATTTAGTTAAAATTATACCCTTAAACATTTCGGGTAATAATCTATTTCTTTCCTTTGTCCATTGTTATTTGATTAGTTAGAACACTCCTTCAACTTTTTTTTTTTTAATTCAAGCGAACATTTTCAGATAAACTAGGTAAGATTTTCAAAAGTGAAATTTTTTAATCCGGTTGTTTTTAGCAGTTACTTTACATACATATGTACATCTAATATGCCGTTTTCACTGGGCCAAATGATGTAATTTCGTTGCCAATTTCCAAATGAGATCCGAAATTACCTTATTTCCCATACAAAATCACATTTCGAAATGAGGTAATTTCAACCTCATTTGCACGAAATTAGGTTAGAAATTAGGTGAATGCATCCAGCGGGAATCAGTTTCAAAAGCTCTTAGAAGCTTTTGTATGAAAATATCAATATACTATACTCAACAACATTAAACAGAAAGAGAAAACAACAAAAATAAACGGCTAACTGCTATTCCAAATTCAAAATGAAATGAGATGTCAAATGAAATTAGCAAATTTGAAAATGAAAACACTTTTTTGCCAAATTTCGAAATAACCTCATTTCGGCTCTAATGAAAACGTAGTATAAAACTCAAATTTAATTTTTAAAATTTACGTTTCTAATGTGTTAATACAAAATAGGCGAGGTTGTGGTTGGCTGAAACAATTTTTTAAGTTCAATACAAAATTCGTTTTTTTCGGAATGAACATTTTGGTGATAAGAATCGTTTCATTAAATTTAAAGGGTTGACACATGGATGTCTAAAAAAGTCTATTTCATTTTATGTTTTGTGGCCGATTTGTAGTGTCTCTCTTTTTATTTAAAATTTAGAGTTCGGTGATTTCTTTTTAAATTTTCAAAATTACTTGTTAGGGGAAAAAAGAGGACAATTTTTTAAAACGTTGGAGACGTCCTCCACCGCGCCGAGGTTAAAAAGAGGACATTCCTCCAAAAAGAGGACGCATGGCAACCCTAGTTCTGCTGAAACAAAAAACAATATGTGAATTCAAAAAAGATTCACTTATTAGAATCTGACGAAGAATGTTTCTAGTAATACCTCCTTGTGGAAACCAGCCAAGCGTCTAAATAGACCGCTGAAACAATAACATCAAACAATAGGCTGACCTCACCGCTGAACATCTTATAACTGTTTTTAAGATAAATTCATCAAATCTAGCGAAAGATCACTAACAAATTGTTGATACAAGCGACGAATGTTAAATTTGTTTCGTCACGCTCAAAGAAGTAAGAAGCATGATATTTTTATACAAACTAAAACTATCTTACAAAAAACTCACTGCGGTACGATCTAATATTGCATCTGTCTAGCAAACAGAACCAACAGAAAACGTCATTAACTACAGACGGCTGGATGTTGAACAACTCCTACGGAACACTGACGAACACTTTAGGCTTCCACCTTCAAACCCAAACCAGCTGGACTGGGAAATAGACGCTGCTAAAGATGGTCAGGAGCAGGCTGCCTGTAGTGCATTGGAACATTAAATGTGGCCTTTTTACTTCGAGGGAGATATGTACCACTATATTCCCGTGTGTACTGTACATACAGAACCTGTATGCATACAGAAAACGGCTGCAAATACGACTCCAAAGGATCCAACAGAGAGAGCTAAACACTACCATCAGCATATGACTAGGCATGTGCTAAAGAGCGATTTCAAATGAGCAGCGAGCAGCGATCGCAGTGAACAGTTAACAAAAAGAGCAGCTTTAATTAGCAGCTATTTAATCACTCTTAAGAGTGCAGATAATGTTAACAAATTTAGCTATTTAAGATTTTGAAAATTGATTTTTGTTCCTAAATGGAGTTTCTTAATTAGGCTATGGTAGAATTTCCTGTAGAAATTGAAGGATGGCTACGATTTTGATGAATTAAAAACCCTCTAAAAAATCAGAATTTTTCCTATGAAAATCAGATTTTTTTTGTACAAGCGATTTGAAGGCTTTAGGGTGACATTTGAAACAAAATATGTATTAGACGTCAAGATATAGTTTGTTGCCCATCTGTCAAGCTATAAACTGTCAAATTCTATTGAAGGATGCCTACGAAATCGATAGATTAAAAAACCTCTCCAATACCAATAAATTCAATTTTAGCTACCGGAATTTTTTTCGTAATTTTATTTCTCACCAATATGAAATTTTAACCTGCTCACAAAATATATTTTTTCTTTAGCATTTTATGAATTAACTAATCACTGATCGCTATAAGCTCTGTTTTGCATTCTGTATCTATTCAGCTATAAAGAATATCATGGTCAAAAAAGCAGCGAGCATGCATTATTATGATTTATGAAGAAAATCACTCATCACCAAAGCCAAAGCGATTGCTTTTCAATTTCAAAGTAAATGGAATTGATACTGCTCACTATCAGTGCTCTTTAAACTGCTCAGTAACAGCTGTTTTCATTGAGCAGTTCAAAGAACAATGAGCAGTTACATTGAAGAGCAATCGCTTCTGCTCTCTGCTCAGTGAAATAGCAGAGTGATTAACAGCAGCTATCGCAATAGCTGTCTCACCACTACATATGATTGTTTGGAGCGAGTGGAACTCCGTCCAGCACTATAACAACATCCAGTTCGGCGATGACAAAAGCGACCAAGCCAGGACCAGAAGCATTCAAGAACATTAACAAAATCGTTGCAAAAACTGGCCCTAATTCTGGAAACCATTAGTCACAACAAATTTGATGGAACAAAATTGCATTCATTCAGCAAAAGCTGTTTTTGGTGACTCCAACCTAGAAAAGTTACCCAACTGATAGCACACATCTCTAGAATCTGGGGAAGGTAGCAGATATCATCGCAAATTCAAAGCTGAAATAGTCAACCGGGCCAGAAGGATACTCTAACTACATCCTGAAAAGGCAGGGCAGTGATGTTGCTTTTAACAATCATCATGAACGACTGCATCAACATCTACTGCTACTTCGCCCAAAGGTGGAAAACAGCTAAGATCGTGTCCATCCCGAAGAAAGGCGCTTGTAACTTGTATGAAATATTCTCAAAAATATCAAAACTGTGCAAGGGAACGCAAATTCACACAAATTCCGTACTGCCTTATGTGCCGGACAAGTACCGAACGAAGTTTGGCTTTCATTCTCTTACTCTCAAAATGACATTTAGTGTGATTTTCAGTCCAAAAAATATTCTCGGACAGAAAATCACGGGTAGAGGAATTTTATTACTCTCTCGTGAGCGTTCTCTAAGGTCAAAAATTGTGAAATTTTTTAGTACGAGAATGGCTTTGGACTGAAAATCACAGAAATTTAAAGAAAAGGAACGCACCTAATAGTTCCGTGTCTCTGTAAAATTTATTTCCGATACCAATCAATTTCGAGGGAAGAGCTTACGAGTTTCGAGAATCATTCATGTTATCAATTTTCGAAGGAGAAATAAAAATTAAAATTCTCGGCCTAAAAATTTTGTTCGAGAAATTTACTCCGCCAGTGATTCGTGACAGCTGAAAATTGTTTCGGAAAAAACAAAATTTCTCTCGAAATCATCGATAAGGACACAGCGTTTTTTTTATTTCTCGGCGTTGAAATTCTAGGATTTACGGAAAAATAAAAAAAATCGTGAGATTTTTAATGATTTCATGAGTTGAGGGTAAGAAATCATGATAATCTTGATTTATCATGAGATTTGGCAACACTGGTCGTTGATTTTTAACAATTGTTAAAAATATATTACATTATACTTTTTTCATGTACAAAATCAAAATGTCGGTATCGAATGCGCAAAATTTGCAAGGTTGTGTCATCCCTAATTTATTCAGTTGAGCTCTTCAGTTATAACAACGCCCGTAGCGTATGTCTCTGTCGTTGGAAAATGATGATGAAGACTACAAATTTTAAAGCCAATATAGGTATTGTAGATGAAAACCTAACATTCAACAGAGTATAGTTACTTTAATTCTTTTGTATACGTAATTACTTAAATGTGGAATGTGGTTAGGCAATAGGCATGGTGTGTAAATAAACCCATTCCATTATATGAATTACATACATATATATCGAATCAAAGTAATTATTTATTTTAGAACTTTATCCTTCCTAATTACTGAGGCATGTGATTGACGTGGTAAACGTGATTTATTTCGATGATGAGAATGAATTCGTCCAAAAACCGATTGGCGTTGAATTTTTGATTGTATGTTTTCCGCATATACGACTAGGTACCTATACCTACCTAAAGTTTTAATGACAAAATTGTTTTGATTAGTGACATTGTTGATGGTAGGAAGGTAGAGAGTGAGATGATACATGAGATAATGATGGGATTTTGAAATTGAAATTTCGTAGAACAAGAATTCTTGCGCCAGACATACACGTGCAGTTTGGTTATAGATTTTCCAGAGAAACATTATTATAGGTATTATATACCATATTTTAATTGGATAGAAAATTCAATGCTGGTATTGTGAGTTGTGGGTGGTGGTATGGTATGGCATGGTTGGCCCGTAATTGCATGATTTCAGAAAATATTCACATGTTGCTGTGTGTTCAAAAGTTCAAAAACATTACCTACCTTTTATATTGAGTTTTCATATCAGAATATTAAAAAAAAACGTGCCCTACTTCTTCTAGCTTTCCTTGCCAACAGACAATTTTTTATTCTTTACGTGAAATGGCTTTAAGAAGCAAGAAAAATATCTAACCCAGAGACTAACTATAGTTCAGGATAAATAAATAAGTATACTTTTTAGTGGAACGAAACAAAGGACAGCCGATTTTTCCATATCTGAAGAATGGCTATTAGAAACGCTGAAGTTCATGTTTTCGGGACGCCCGCCATGCCAAACCCCTGGAAGAACCCCTGAAAAACTCGAATTTGTGGGTGATGTGAAATAAGGCCCAACGAAATAAAGTCAAAAATCAAAAATTTGGCCTTATTTCGCTTTTAAAATGGAAATAACGCCAAATTTTAGTTTTTGCTTTATATCGCTTCAGAAAACGAAATAAGGCCAATTTGGCTTTATTTCGTTTTCATGATTTTTTTCAGAAAACTGCAAAACAAATCGCCGTTTTGTTGTTTTCATTAGGTGCAGTGCATAGCCCCCGCGGTTGTTATTTCCCAAAAAAAGAACCCGTGTGGGTTAATTCCACCACAAAAAAGAACTTAGACCCGCAGGTGCTTTGGAGAATTGACGAAGCGGGCCACCCAAAGTATTGTTTAGTACATAAAACTTTAATTATAGATCGACTGACAACATAGGCGCCTGCCAGACGACTGAGCATACCCTAAGCAGAGCGACGGAGTCGCGTGAGCGGGACAGAGGACCCGAAAAGGGAGTTAGAATCCTTGATCCCGCGAAGCGGGCCACTCAAAGTACTATTTAGTACAAAAACTTTTAAAGCAAACTGACTGATAACATATGTAGGTGCCTGCCAGATGGGGTTTGATTCCTTTTTTTTTTTTGGGAACTAACCCCCAACTATGCTTCAAAGTTTTTGAACAAAACAGTACTTTGGGTGGCCCTCTTCGCGGGTTCAAGAATTTTAACTCCCTTTTCGGGTCATCTGTCCCGCTCACGCGACTCCGTCGCTCCGCTTAAGGTATGCTCAGTCGCCCGGCAGGCACCTATGTTGTCAGTTGGTCTGCTTTCAAAGCTACCGTTATCACTGAATGTTTTCGTAAAAACAAATTTGGTCTTATTTCCAACGAAATTTGGCCTTATTTCGTTTCGGAAATAGAAATAAAGCCAATTTGGCTTTATTTCCATTTTCAAAGCGAAATTAGGCCAAATATGAGATTTGGTCTTATTTCGTTGGACCTTATTCCACTTCACCGAATTTGTCTATGTTTCAAAACTATTAGTTTAAGCTAAAAAAAAAAAAATTTAAATTCAGTTTTAAATATTTTCTACTTGCTCTGTAGGGCAAGTATTGGTCTCGTGTCAAAAAATTTCGAGGTTTAAATCAAAACTATAACATAACGATAATGGAGAAGTCCAAGAAGGTAATTTTAGTCAAGAATTCCGTTCGTCTGTAAGTCCTGATGAATATCGTACATGAAAATAAATTAATAAACGGATTTGTTTCAAATTTGGTGTCAAGCATTTTTATCAGATTCCTTAGAACAGTATTAATGGTTCCAAAACTTTTGAAGCTGCGCAACCCTTATCAAGAACCAAATATATTTCGGAAACTCAACGATAGAAAAAAATGAAAACCAGCACATTTCAAAATCAATTTTTGAGCAAAAATGTTTGTTCATACCATATACCATGAAACTGAGAGAAATTGGCCTAGTGGGGTGATAACTATGAAGGAAGGCTTTTCTATCAAAATGGGCACGACTGGATCGCACAAACTTGCTGTCGTAACTAACAACTTGAATGTAGCTTAAAATTGGCATTGTGCATATATAGTGGTTCTATAACATTATATGACATCATTAAAAAAAAGTTTTAAAGACAATTTAAAATATAAATTATTACTATAAATTAATATAATTTTTTTTAATAGCTAAAACGACTAGAGCTCAAAAAAAGTATGCTATCTGATTTGTTTGATAAATATTAATTTATGAAAAACAAATTTTAAAAATCGTTAGAGCGGTTTTTTTTTAATAATTTTTTATATATAAAAATTCTTGAAAATTAAAAAAAAAAAAATAATTTGCTATGCCAACTTTTAGTATTTAATAAAATACAATTTTTCACAAAATTTGAAAAAAAAAAATCATCAACCCATTTTCAAGATATTGAATTTTCAAAAAAAAAACTTCAATATATTTTTAAAAATCCAAAAAAAAAATTGTTTAATGGACCAAATGGTATATTCACTAGCGTATTGGTAATGGACTTTTGGGAAAGTATTGCTAATACCAAAATAAAAATTATTACCTCTAATAACCTTCATTTGTTTTTTTTAGCAGGTTATCCTTTTTCCTGTGCTAGAAGAACTGCCGTACATTTTTCTTTCAAGCCCGAACGGCTGAAATGAGATTTGAGAGGCCCTTCCTTGTGAAAAGAGGGGTTATCTTGGGGAAAATTCATCAATTCCTTCCAAAAAGCTGCACCCCTAAAAAAATTTAAGTTTAATTGACGGAAATCAGAATCAAACTCGGGATCATGTCTCTGACATGCACTAACCACAATTCGCCAAGCAATACAAAAATAAACTGGAATTTTTAAGTGTTTGCATATGTTTTTAAAATGTGCACACAAAAAAAAAAAAAAAAACATTTGTGTCAGTTTCAGTTCGTGTGATGAGGAACAATGTTTTAATATTAAATTATTTCGAATATATTTTTTCTATTATTAAAATCTTTGAATACATTTTTATATCAATTTAATAAGGGTTTATCTAACTGCTTACCCACCTCTATGTATATCAACAAAATAATCCCAAAATCAACACCATACAAACATTGTATAGGTAGGTCTACTCGATCGTAAATTTCTAATAAAATGACTTAGGAGAAAAAGGCTCCATCATTCAAAAACTTTTTTTTCGTTTGCTGTTTGCTCTGCTAAAAATAATGTTGACACTGCTCATTTGAACCTGCCTTTAACAATAAGTTATATCGAACATGATATTCAGCATTTCTATAAACATCCTATACATCAAATCCAAAGGAAAGCAATCAAACTTAAAAAAAAAGTAATAATAAAAATGAAAAAAAAAAAAAAATATAAAAGAACTGGCTCCTTTTTCTGGGACCTTCAACCCCGTTAGATATCACACACACATTCTCTTATAATGAATAAATGCCTGGCAGGAACTGTGTTGTATGTGCCTCTGACTCTGCATGTGCCTGCTCCTGTGCCATTTATTAAAATCTCTTATACCTGATGATGACAGAAATATGATTGCTATGCAAATTGTGGCTCCATCATTATTTCCATGTAGAGTAGAGGTATGTGTAGTCGAGGTGTAGCTACGTCCATTTGAAGTTATAGGATGTGAGAATCGATTGCTGTTTCTCTACGTCAAATAAGGTATACCCGCCGTGCTCCTTGTATCCACATATCCGCATCACCACTAACACCCACTCCATGTCCATCAGCCCCGGTCACCACATATACGATATAATAATAATAATCGAACGTAAGCATCATTCTATGCGACATAAACGAGGAGAAAGCCTAGAAAATAGAAATCTATATTTGTGCAAATACAATACAAAAAAAAGGTCCCTGAACTGTTTATGGGAGGGCACATTTTATTAGCACTTGAAAAGCTGCTCTGATGAGTTGTATTGTGCCACTTTTGCCAAGCGGACAAAGGAAAAGGCCTGCACTCGAGTTTGAGTTATTGCCAGGGTTGCCATGATCAATTTACCAAACAAAATATTAAAACATAATTAAAATTAAAAAAAAAAAAACGGAACCAGCTGGACAGTGAATACAAACTGAGCCGTCTGTGGAGCATTGGTAGAGTGCCATTAAAACGTCAGGGGATAGGAATCAACATCTTCCCGTGTGGAAAGAGAACTTGAACGCACACGGATAACAGCTGAGAAAACGACTTCAAGGGATATATTAGACAGAGCTGAACACCACCAACAGCAACTTATTACCGAATGGCTTGAAGCGAGTTGCAATGGGCCAACGTAATCTTCCGGAACTCTATCCAGCATCATAACAACATCCAGTTCTAGAAGAGGCTACAAGCAATTAAGCCAGCAAAACAGCTCCCATTTCCGGAAATTATCAGTCACAACAATATTAGCAATTCAAGGGAAACAACACACCAAACCCACTTAAGCGTTTCTTAACGAATTCGAGGCATCGGTTCTGCAAACTCTGCAGCAAAATCCGATGGGAGTCGTTTTTGACGACTACAGCCGAGCAAGTGACCAGATTGAAAGCACACTTCTCTGCAATCTGGAGGAGGTAGCAAGTATCATCTGAGATTCAAAGCCGAAAAAGTCAGCCAGTCCAGACGGAGTCTCCAACTAAAAAAAGGCTGCCACATGCAGTGATGATCTTTTTAGCAATTATCATGGACAACAACTGCTACATCACCCAAAGGTTGAAAACAGCTAAGATCGTGGCCATCCCCAGGAAAGGTACTTGCATCTTGGTATCCCATAAAGGCCAATTTAGCTTTTGAACAGCATAAGTAAAATATTGGAAGAAGTTTTACTTCGGGGACTACAAATATTTTGCAGCGAAAACGCCATCATCCCGGAAATACAGTTTGGCTTTAGGGAAAAGCACTCGGCTTTGCATCCGCTGCTGAAGTTCCAGCATGGCATTACGATAGTGCTCAACAGCCATCATGTCACCATTAGAGGCTTTCTGGATTCCAAAAAAGCATTCGACAGCGTATGGATAGAAGCACTTATCCACAAGCTTCACCTCCTACAATTCTTTGCTTCACTAACGAAAATTCTTTTGTCTCTTCTTTCTTCCAGAAAATTCTACGACCGTCTCCAAATCACGAGTGAAGAACATCAAAGCCGGAGTTGCCCAAGGTTCGATACTAGGCCCCATCCTCTGGAGCCTGAGAACATCTCACCCACTGGATGCGAAAATTTGCGGTATGCTGATCATCACTCCCTTACATATGGCACATCGATGTCTCATCTTGTAGCTGTATGCAAAGTTGAGCACCGCATCAACAGACTCTACGCTTTCCACAAGAAATGGGGCATCCGGATAAACACCTCCAAATCGGAGCGCGTGAGCTTTAGGAGACACAATACAGATAGTCGCCTGAGATAGTCGCTGAGAACATCTCACCCACTGGATGCGAAAATTTGCGAAATGCTGATCATCACTCCCTTACATATGGCACATCGATGTCTCATCTTGTAGCTGTATGCAAAGTTGAGCACCGCATCAACAGACTCTACGCTTTCCACAAGAAATGGGGCATCCGGATAAACACCTCCAAATCGGAGCGCGTGAGCTTGAGGAGACACAATACAGATAGTCGCAGCGCAGCCTTGAAGTCTTGTTCTGAGACTTCAAGACAAATCTACGATAGCAGCCAAGAAGAACATGAATTACCTAGGCAATTACCTTTCGCAAACATTTTTGAGAATAGAAGAACTTGGCTTCTTTTTAACATTTTTGTTTTTGGTGTGATTTTAATTCTTTTGGAAAGATTTTTTTTTTGTCAGGAAAAGTGGGTGGAATAAACGACAATGAAAGCCTTATATGCAAAATTAAGTTTGTTTAATTTGTGCCTTCTGTAAGTACTACAAGCCCTACCGGTCTACCATTTTCAATATATCAGGAGTTATCCATTTAAATGAGAATTGTGAAGTGGGTGTTTGCCACGCCCCCTGCATGAAAAATTTCGTAATTTCAATCTTTACTTTGTATACACCTGAAAACCAACCCCTCTATCAAATTTTATAATTCTGCACCAATCGGCAGTGCTCTGTATATATTTAACATTAATTCTCCGAAAATGGGTGGTTGCCACGCCTATTGAATGTAAAATATCTTTTTTTTTTTGCATGTTAAGTCTTATCGCTCTACCATATGTCATCATTCTGCAATAATCAGAAGTGCTCCAAATAATTTATATCAATTCTATGAAAATGGGCGGGTATTACACCCCGTAATCGAAAATCTTAAATTTGTTCCTTTGTATGCACACAAGGCCTACCGCTGTGTGAGATTACAATGAGTCAATGAGCGAGTCAGTTAGACAGTCAGTTACGGTTTTTGATATTTTTGCAGTCCAATATCTTAGGAACATCTTATGATTTAGCCGAATTTGGCGAAGCGCCTGATGGGCTTAGCAGATACTGAGTATAATAAGTTTCTGACTTTATTGATACTGACGTTATGCTAGGTTTTCACTTGTCATTTAAAGACGCAAATTGACACACTTTGATAAGACAGGGTGAGTATTACCAACACAAAAAGCAAATAAAGTGTAGTAGATGGAAAGTATAACCCACCCTGCCTTGTCAAACTGTGGAAATCTAGCAATAGAGGGGGGTCGAAAATCGCCTGAGTTCGATTCTGTAAAAAGGGTGTAGTGCCAGAACTTGGGTGGGTAATACCGTTTTGGAATAAAACTTCAATTTGTATACAGTTGACAAAGTTTTAATTTGAAACATAAAAAAAAACATTATTTTAAAAAATTCTAGCATTATGGCAACCCTGGTGTAGGTAACTTTCATTTCGATTGAATGCGAACTCTATTCGTGTATTTATTTTCAATGAAATGGTGCTATAATATGCAGTCAACGGGAGGAAATTAATATATGCTATGCATATGTAGGTGTAGGTAGATAGGTGCCTTTGCAAACATGTTTGTATTTATGCAATCTAGCCTTAAGTGCTTGATTTTTTGATTACCGTACTTGTTGTAACATTATGTATATCTGTTAAATATATTACGAACATGAATATACAATTTATGATACTCAAAATGCAATAAAAAATGGATTGCTATTTTAAATTAAATTATTTTATTATAAACAAAATATTTGAACAAATAATTTTTAAAATAATAATAAAAAGAGCTTTTCAATTGAAGTCCTTGTCTTTCAATCAGGATTTAATTGTGTTTGTTTGTTAGTTCATAGTTTGTTAGAAAACAATATTATGTAATAACATAATAGTAATAACATAGTATGTTATGATGGAGTTGGGCTCTAGGAAAATCCCTCGAAAAATAAATTTTCCCAAAAAAATCATGTTGTACGGTCATGTTATCGGTTATAATTTTAAGTGAGGGGTGTGTGCCCTCTCATTGACACGATTCATTTCATTCATTTATTATATTCATTTCATAGTCGTAGATAGACCCAGGTTTAACTAAACTACAGTTTAAGAAAATTTTGGCTCAATGAATATAGACCGATTTTAATTACAAATTGTTGATTTTATATTTTTATAAGATAATTAACTTAGTATAATACACAAATAGCTTAAATTATTTTGAAATAATAAACTTAAAAAATATAGATCAACGTCCGAAAATTCAACTAAACCTATGTTTAACTTAGACCCAGGTCTAAAATGACTATGAATACGCCCCAATGTGTATAATTATTAAATGAGAACTCAGTTTTTGCGCTGGTATCGAAATCCTGAATTACGAAATCCCGTATAGCCGAATTTTGCATGTAAAATATCTAATTGTAATAATCCCGAACGTCAAAATCCCGAATGGCTTAGCACGCCCTTGATTATTAATACCAAAAAAGTGCTTAGCCATTCCGGACCTTGCCGTTCGGATTTCAATATGTAAATCTCCACTATCAAATTAATTCTGTAAAGAGTTTGTTTTTGGTGTAGTTTTTGTTATTCTGTCAATATAGCTCTTTCTGCAAAACAAAACCAACACTTTTATTAAGTGAACTAATTTTGATTTTGTTTTGGATGTAAATGATTTCTTAAATTGATTTTTACTAGCCATATATGTACGTTACGTAGTATAGGGCAAGTTAAGGATTCGTGAAATAAAAATCTCGAGATAATAATTTTTCCTAACATTACGATGATAGAGAACGCAAAAAAAGTGGGTCTCGCAATTTTGTCTGTCTATCTATACCTCGACCTGCAGCCTAAACGGCTGAAGCGATTTTCTTCAAACTTTGGACTTAAGGTTCTTATGGGATTCCCTAGATGGAAAATTGAAATTCCGTAGGATAGTTTCTTCACTACTTCTCAACTTGAGGCAAACTCTCAAGTTGATCAACTTAAGAGTTGGCCTCAACTCAGGAGTTGAATCGCAAGTTGAAATTTCTTTTTATTCTCAACTCCCCAGTTAAAAATCTGAAGTTGATCAACTTCCAGTTTGAAAAATATCCCTGGGATATTTGTGAAAAAAAAAAATCAATCATATCGAAGTTTTGTGTGTTTTTTTTATGAATTGTGTTATACTTTAAACTAGCTGACCCGGCGATCTTCGTTCCGCCTAAATTCATTTTTGTAAAGAAAATAATAGTTCCGAGCATGATATATGTACATAATACAATGATGTTTCATGTAATTCGATCAATTGAAATTCTTTATTCTAAAGTTTTATTAAATACAATAAAATAACTAAATTAATAATGGCGTGTCGGCCAAACTTTCGCTTCTTTACTGAAGAGCTTTAATGGTAGAAAACATTTTTCGTTTTATATTCAGGCGCGTACACTAACAAAGCGGTAGGTTTGCCGTTACGTGAGCACGCCACTTACAACTGACCATGTAAGAAACATGGGAATTCAAGATTGATGCCACAAACATCCAGCGATTGCCCTTACGAATTATTGATTGTCAATTGTCATAGCAAAAGCGAGACGCACTGGAAATTGAAGACGCTTAAATACGAATGGCAAATCGTTCGCAATGTGCGGAATACGTGGAATGAGAACATCTTCGTCTTTGAATTTTCCCCTCAAAATCGTGCCTTGATATAAGATTTGATTTGATGGACTTCACAACCAAACGCGTTCCGTTACAAAGTTTTGGTGCATTGAGGTTGTGCAGCAAAATTATAACTGAGCCGACTTTCAATTTTAAATTGTGTTGGGAAAAGCCCGGAACATCCAAAGAACTCAAAAATTCCGTAGGATAGTTGGTGGCTTTGTTTCCGTCCATCACGGAGTCCACGGATTTGAAAAAACTAACGCACCGACGATTTTGAATGACGAAATTCAAATGATCGACATTCTTGTTTTTTGCAACCAAAATCGCGCGTGAACTCAGCCAATCATGGTTAACATAATTTTGAGTGAAATTCGGAAAAACATTCGCGATGAGCTCTTCCGCGGCGTTGTTGTAAAGTAGCAAAAATTCGGTGGAAATTCAATAAGGCCGATGACTAAGTCCACTGGTATCATTGCCAACGCCAATAAATTTACTGGAGAAATTTGCAGCGAACTGGCCATTTCGTAAACCGACTCGCATGTTTGTGTTCAATTGGAATTTCTCCACGTATTGCAATAAGGCCGATGCTCTCAGGGCCTTCCTGGGGTCATTTCAAATGTATCAAGCCCTTAATCGTGAAAATCAAAGTAACCATTCTCGGGTTATGCACTAAAAAACGGATGTTCCCGGATTTTCAATTTTTCTGAAAATTTTAGGGGATTTTCTTCCAGTTTCCTATTCCCTTCCTTGAACTAATACGAATTTATCAAGCCCTAAACCGTAAAAATCGAAGAAACCATTCTCGAGTTATGCATTAAAAACTAGATGTTCCCTGTTTTCCAATTTTACTGGAAATTTTCCGGGATTTTCCTCCAGTGTCCTTTGTCCTTTCTTGAGCCAATACAAATCCATCAAGCCTTTAATCGTGAAAATCGCAGACACCGTTCTCGAGATAAGCATTAAAAAGAGGATGATCCCTGATTTCCTGATTTTCCTATGTCCTTCCTTGGGTCAAAGGGTAGTTTGTTGAAAAGGGTAGTTATGTGCATTCAAGAGGACACAAGCGTCCACAGGTTTTTCTCAAAACCCACCTCTGTCTACCAACTCCTACTCTCACCTCCACGTGGTGAACATCGGGTGTCTAGTACCTCAGCTGGAGACGGGGTTTAAATCCCCGTGGAAAGCTGCTGGGGACAGCCAACGAGAGAGAGGGGGGGGGGAGGAGTGTTCCCACTAAGGCACTTCTCCTTTCATCGAGGCGGCAGCGGACGAATTCTCTAGATGGAATCAACGGTGGCGTCTACAGTTCCAGTTAGGTTGAACTACTTAGTGAACACCTTATATTGGCTACTACGACATATTTGTAGCTCAGGCCTATAAGGAGCGGTTTATCCGGCTCCCTACCCTTGGAGTTATACGAAGGGTCTGGTCCTCCGGGTCGGGGGTTGTGCGTCGGGGTAACTTCCCTACCACGTAAAAAAAAGTTGTTCCGAAACAACAACAAGCCTCGGATATGGATGATTTTAAAGTTGACGACCCCAGCAAACGAAACAAGGACAATGAATTTCGGATCTGCACGTGGAACGTCCTGTCCTTATACAGAACACGTGCAGCCGAACAATTAGTGGAGAACCTGGACAGGCTAACGGCTGACGTAACAGCCATCCAGGTAGTGCGATGGGATGGAGAGGGCGTACGGAGACTGAAAACGTGTGACATCTACTACGGCGGGTGCTTGAAGGAACAGGGTCAGCGGCTCTTTGGTTGTGGTTTTGTGATAAGGGGAAGACTTAGGCAAGAAGTCTCGGGCTTCCGAAGTGTAAGCGAGCGCCTGGTCACAATCCGCATCAAAGGCAAATTTAAGAACATTTCGCTGATTTGTGTTCACGCCCCCCATGAAAGGAGAGAAGACTCAACCAAAGAAGCATTCTACGATCTCTTGGAGACAACGTATGATATGTGCCCGAAGTACGACGTTAAGATCATTCTTGGTGACTTCAACGCAAGATTCGGAAAGGAGGGCATCTTTGGTTCGATAGTCGGAGGACACAGCCTACACGATGAAACTGCCGGCAACGGACACAGGCTGGCAGACTTTGCAGCGGGGCGAAATGTCATCATCTCAAGCACCTACTTCCCACACCTCAATATACACAAGGGGACTTGGCGGTCGCGTGATCAAGTAACCGTCAACCAAATCGACCACGTTGCGATAGACGCGAGACATGCTTCCAGTATCTTGGACGTCCGAACGTTCCGAGGGGCCAACATTGATTCGGATCACTACCTGGTGGTAGCTAGACTACGTATGCGGATATCCATGACGCGAAAACGCAGAGCAGATGCTGTGAAAATATTCGATGTCGAGAAGCTTAAATCGCAAGAGACTGCCAGAACTTTTGCAGACCACGTAACTCTTAATCTCTCAGGAGGTCCGCCACCAGCATCAAGTGCAGAGGACCAGTGGGAACACTGTCAACAAGCCATCAGAAGTGCCGCCTCTGATGTGCTGGTTTTCACTAGGCGAATACAACGAAACCCCTGGTTCGATGAAGAGTGCCGGTTAGCGCATGCAGCTAAGGACGAGGCCTACCAGGCAATGCTGCAGACTCGAACAAGAGCTGCTGAGAGAGTGGCCCGGGAGCTCTACGGGCTGAAACGAAAAGAGGAACGCCGACTTCTCAGGAGGAAAAAGAGAGAGCACGAGAAGCGGGTGGTAGAGTCTATTGAGGGTTGTAGCGGTAGGGGAGATGTTCGAAAATTTTATCAGAGGGTGAAGCGATCCACCCAAGGATTCAAGGCTAGAACGGAAGCCTGCCGAGATGAGAGTGGGAATATGGTAGTAGACACACAGTCAGTGCTGAGGATCTGGAAAGAACACATCTCTAGACTGCTTAATGGCGAAGACAGCCAAGATGCCGCTAATAGGCAGAACGCTCCATTCAACTTGGACGATGATGGCCAAGAGTTCCGTCCACCCGACCTAACCGAAGTTCGGCTGGCGATATCCAAACTTAAGTCGTACAAGGCTGCAGGTGCGGATGGCTTACAAGCCGAACTATTTAAATCAGCGGGAGATGAATTGGCTAGGAGCATACACCAGCTCATCTGCAAAATTTGGTCGGAGGAAAGTATGCCCGATGAATGGAACCTCGGTATAGTGTGCCCCATCCATAAAAAGGGAGATGTTCTGAAATGTACCAACTACAGAGGAATTAGTCTCTTAAACGTCGCTTATAAAATCTTGTCGGCCATCCTGTGTGACCGCTTAAAACCTTTTGTCAACGATCTTATCGGCCCTTATCAGTGCGGTTTTAGGCCAGGCAAGTCAACCGTCGATCAAATGTTCACACTCCGACAGATTTTAGAAAAATCCCGGGAATTCCAGATCGATACACACCACCTTTTTATCGATTTTAAAGTCGCGTATGATAGCGTGAAAAGGGACGAATTATACGGAGTCATGTTGAGTCTCGGCATCCCTGCCAAACTTGTCCGCTTGTGCAGGATGACAATGGAGAAATCTCGCTGCTCCGTCAAAATTGGTAAGAACACCACCGATTCCTTTGATGTTGAGAAAGGATTGAGGCAAGGCGACGCGTTATCATGCAACCTATTCAACATCTTTCTTGAAGCCATTGTACGCAACGCACATGTCAACACCAGCGGTACAATCTATCAAAAGTCCGTTCAATTGCTTGCATATGCGGATGACATAGACATTGTCGGCAGAACGAAGCGAGCTGTGGCAGGGGCATTTGCGAGCATTGAATCGGAGGCGGCTAGAATGGGATTGGCGGTTAATGAGGAAAAGACGAAGTATATGCTGTCATCGAGAGAGGAATCTCAACATCGTGGACTCGGGCAAAATATCACGATGGACAGATATAACTTCGAAGTTGTCAAGGAGTTTGTCTACCTGGGCTCCACTATTACATCGCAGAATGACATCAGTGCAGAGATCAAGCGAAGAATTACTCTTGCCAACCGCTGTTTCTTCGGTCTAAGAAGGCATTTAAGTAGTAAGGCCCTCTGTCAGAGAACCAAGGAGACTTGATACAAGACCCTAATCATCCCGGTCCTGCTTTATGGGTCAGAAGCATGGACACTGAAAGATTCGTATAAAAATCTGCTAGGGTGCTTTGAGAGGAAGATTCTTCGTGTGATTTCCGGTCCGGTGAGTATCGAAGGAGCATGGAGGAGAAGATTCAACGACGAGCTATACGGGCTATACAGCGACGTTGACCTGGTCAAAAAGCTGAAAATACAGCGGCTGAGATGGCTGGGGCACGTGGAGCGTATGGACAGCAACGCACCTGCCCGACGAGTCTTCGAATCCAACCCCGATGGGGTACGCAGCAGAGGAAGAACCCGTAACAGGTGGCGCAATCAAGTGAATGACGACATCAAAGCACTCGGTGTGCGCAACTGGAAGCGGCTAGCTAAGGACAGAGCTGGCTGGAGGGGCTTGTTAGTTGAGGGCTGTGAGCGCTATCAAAAGTAAGTAAGTTCCTTGGGTCAATACGAATTCATCAAGCCTATAATCGTGAAAATCGAACGACGCATTCTCCAGTTATGGGCGCAAACACGGAAGACATTTCTCTTGGTTCTTGGTTCGCAAAATTATTAACTTGTACTAATATGTACCATGTATATTAACTATACAAACGCAACAAAATTAAAAAAAAAAATCGTGTTCTTAATTATAATACCAAAAAAGAATTTCCTCCAATGGATGCATGGGCTTTCTTAATAATTTAACCGCAAATAAGACGCGAGCGGGTTGAATTAGAATGGGAGATATTTTCAACGGTAGTGATGAAAGTGCATTAAGGTTAGAGATACTTAAGTTTTAGTTGTAAATTTCTGTTTAATAAATCGTATAAAAAAAGCATACAAATTTTTTTTTTTATTTTAACTCTTGGTCTAATGTATACTGACTTTCTTCTTCACTTTCACCGTTTGATATCTGATGGTCAGTTACAAAAATTCGTCTTATTTTTGTTGGAACCATAGTGCGGGATGCGACTGTAGGTTTACATATCTTATCGCGGCTTCGGAAAAGAATGATGCCAACTCATAGCTTTAGTCTTATCATAATTGAGAAAATATAAAAGTTGGTCAACTCTAGATTTGAAAATCGAAAGTTGAAAACGTCTACTTTGAGTGAATAAAAACAAATTCACAAGTTAAAAATAAAAATCCTCAAGTTGTGTTCAACTTTGACTGAAAAAAAACAGCCTAAAACTACTACAATCAATAATTTGTTAGAATTTTTTTTATATAGGTTATTAACGGTACCTGTCATAGAACCATTTTTTTGGTTTTCAAATTTCTCGTTAACGGCTACACTGATTTCAACCAAATTTTGTATGTAAGGGGTCCTTAATAATTTATTCATTTTTGCATATACAATTTTTCAAAAAAATAATATAAAAAATAAAATAATATAAAAAAAATATCTTGAACACGGGTTGATGATTTTTTTTTTTTAATTTTGTGAAAGATTGTAAATTTTTTTAAATTATGAAGAATTTTTATTGTAGGTATATAAAAAATTATTAAAAAAAAAAAACGATTTTTAATTTTTTTTTCAAACAAATCAGATGGCATACTTTTTTTTGGAGCTCTATCTGTTTTAGCTATTAAAAAAACAAATTTATAGTAAAAATTTATATTTTTTAAAACTTTTTTTTTTTAATGAACCACTACATATGCACATTGTCAATTTTAAGCTACGTTCAAGTTGTTAGCTACGAGAGCAAGTTTGTGCGATCCAGTTGTGCCCATTTTGTTTTAATTCTTCGTCATAATCTAGTCCTAAGTACAGTCGACTCCGTTTAACTGGAACACCATATTTGCAGAACATTTGTTTCAGTTAAGCGGAGTTTTTAGTTAACCGAACTTCGCGGATAACTGAAACTTGTTTCAAATAAGAGGAGTTTTGTCAAAACAAATTTAATTTCAATTTTAATTTATAAATTGTTTTTGCCGTCAACTGGAGACTAAGCACAACTAAAAGGAATCTGATGATTGGTGTGGCAGCCATGAAATTGCAATACTTCCAGCCAAAATGTAATAGCCGGTGGTTGTTCTTCATTAGCGAAAGCTATGCAGCCTTACTGCAAGGTTATCACGAGAAAACACCTTTAAATTTAATTTAATTTAGCCTGAAAATCAAAAAAAAAAACCTAGGTATGTTTTTTTGTATTATATCGAAATAGTTATATTTCCATATGAAACAATTCAAACAACAAAGGTATTTAACTTTTTTTAGTCACAAATATTGCGTCAGCCATACGTTTTCTGTCAAACATTTTTGAGGATAAGCCAACAAATAAATACATTTCAAAGAAACGACTGACACCAGAAGGGAATGACAGGAAATGAGATTTTGACATTTTAGATTTGAAATTCCAAATTCAAAGGGTGTGTTCGATTTAAAATTTGATGACATCGTTTAACGGTCGTTTCACTTATGCGGATTTGAGTTGATAAATGGAAAAAATTCATTTGAGGCAAACAATTTATATTGTTTCAATTATCCGCAATTTGCAATTAAGCAGAGTTCAGTTATGCGAAGCAGTTTGTGTCAAAAAATCTCAAAAAGGCTACGGAATAAATTTCTTGTTTCAAATAACCGATGTGTGCAGTTAAGCGAAGTGCAGTTGAGCGGAGTTGATTATAAATGTAAAGTGAATATTTGTTTTTGTGTTTTTGATAATTTTTCATGAAGAGATAATCATCAAAATTTCTATTTCCTACTAAATAATAGCTACTAATGTCGTTTTCGGTTGGAGGTTCGGAGTAACTCCTTTTTGACTCCGCTTACTCCAAAACAATTCGATTGGCTGTTCCGAGTAATGTTTTCGGAGTATTTTTCTGTTCCGGAATTAATTAAGGAGGAGACCCAGAACACACAAATAAATATGACCCTTTCATCGGATTATTTGTCAAATTAATTTTACTCGACTGAACGTGCAAAATATACATAAATATCAGACAATTTACGTCCACACACATAAATATTTCCCAAATTAGTCTCGGAACAATAGAAAATAATTCGATTGGAATTAAAAAGGAGTAGTACTGTTCCGAAATCCAATCGAAAACGACATAAGAAATTTAAGAAAATTCAATAATTTTTTAGAAGAGATATGATTTTACTTAATTTCTTCATTTATAAGAAAGGTATTGAAAAAGTACTAATAGAGTACGGAAATTCGGGATTAATACCGATTTTTTTCGGGATTTTGCAATGGTGGGATTTTGACGTTCGGGATTATACAATTCGGGACTTTTGGGTTTATGCTACTTTCACCAGTTTTATCTTATTTTATAACAATTTTTTGATTTATTTTCGGAAAACGTTATTATACTGGAGTCCAATTTGCCGATGCCATGCTCGAGTACAGAGTCAAAGAGTATCACGTCGGAAATAATATGGCTACCATTTAAATTTTTTACAGTTCGGTTAAAACTGATGCCTTACAAGTCACAATAACATCATAACTCGTGGTGAACTCGCCTCATAAAAACTTAAATATTATGATCTGCTCCTTAGCAGATCACAGCTCACGTTCTTCTTCTGATGTTTCTTATGAGGGCTTCCACAGAAAACGAAATTGTGACTGTCGGTATTACTATACACCGTACACGCGCTGACGTGAAACAGGGGGACCCCCAGGTGTAACATACTAAAAGTCTTTAGGGAGGAAGAGCGGTGGAAAAAAGGTCCCCTATTTGTAGCCTTCCGTTAATATTTTGAAATAAAATGCACAATTTTACTGCACGAACTTGCTTTCGTAGCTAACAACTTTAACTTTCTGCACGTATACATCTGGGCTAGCTCATCATCCAGAATCAACCAGAAAGGGAAAAAAATAATTTGTAAAAAGGAGTCATTAGGCATCTTTGTGATGTTTCTCCGGAAAATTGGTCATATGTCACTGCCGCCATCTTGGATTTACCGATTAACTACTTTCTACTGAATAACTCAATAATTTTTTACTTTTGACATCAAAAATTAAGGTGTGAAAGTAGAAGTAGAAGTTTGTAGGTTGTGTTACCACAAGAAACAAAATTAAGAGAGGGGTGTCAAGTTCCACCCTTCTAGGTGGGAGGTGCAATTTATTAGAAAAAAAAAAATACTTTCAATATAAAACAAATTATTAAAAAAAACAATGGTAACCCTTACAATCACTTGCTATATTTTCTTTTAAAGCTGATAGAAAAGACATGAAAATTTTTATTTTTCAAAGATCCTAAGTTTAAACATAGAATACCTAAAAAAACTAGTTTTTAAAGAAAAAATTGGCACGACTGGATCCCACAAACCTGCGCTCGTAGCTTATAACTTTAAAGTAGCTAGAAATTGATGAAGTACAAGTACAAAGCTATTGGTTCCGAAATATTATGATAGAATTAAAAAAAAAAATAAATAAATTATTACTTTAATTACTATTGTAACCGCCAAACAATACTTTCAATCATCTTCATTAGTTTCCTTTTTAACCTTTATATAATACACAGTCTTATGTTCATTAACTTTTGCATTTGATAAAGTTCACATTTACTTGATGTAAAATGTATTAATAAGTATAAGTATGAAAATGTACAGAATTCGAAGAAAAAGATAGATAATTAAAAGTATATTTATATAACTATAAATCTGCCTCAGTCTAAGTCTACTTATTTTTTTTTTTTGGATTTGGAATCGTTTCGTTATCTTTACTTGGCATTGTAATTGGTTAGCTAGAAGCCCCTTCAGGCAACCAATCTCAGCAACACAACAGCACAAGGGAGCAATAACCACCTTCTTTACACACTCTCTGAACAATCGACTTGGTATTGTGATTGTGATTGGTTAGCTAGAAGCCCCTTCAGACAACCAATCTCAACACCAAGAGGAAGCAATAACTACTTTCATTACACTATAAATTTATTATTTTAATGGCTTTGAGAGTAAGAGCTCAAAATCAAGTACCATGTGATTTGTTTGATAAATATGAATTTATGAAAAAATAAAAAATCGTTGGAGCGGTTTTCTTAAAAAATAATTTTTTATATATAAAAATTTTCGCTCATTTTGAAAAATAAAATCTGGTATGCCACTATTTAGTATTTAATAAAATACAATTTAAAAAAAAATTATATATTTTTTTTTTAAATCCAAAAATAATTTTTTTGCAAATTTGTATATGTTAAATTATTTGAATTATAAAGGAGATCTTGTATACAAAATTTGCTTGAAATCGGAGCAGCTGTCAACGAGAAATTTGAAAACAAAAAAAAATCAGTTCTATGACAGGTACCGTTATTTACCGTTATTGTTAAAATTTGTTTTCATCAAAATATTGCCCATACCTTAAATAGTAACCACACATCTTTTTATCAAAATTCTCGGAGTTGTTTTTGAGAAAAAGAATTTTATTCTTAACGCTTTTTCAACATTTGTGTTGAAGGTACCGTTATTTTTTTAATTTAGAAAGATATTTTTTTCAAGTATTCTACAAAATAATAAAAACTATCTTACAGCTAGTTTTGAAAACAATGACCAAGTCGTTTTCAAAAAGAAAATTTGATTTTTTTTTAAATTTTTTAATTTTCAACCATTTTTTTATTTTCAAAAATTTTTTTTTTTTAATTTTCAAACTAAATTTTTTTTTAAATTTTGGTTCACAGTAATGTCGAGAAAATCAAAAACCAAAAAAATGGTTCGACTGGAGGTACCCAAAATATTCAATTTATGAAAATAAAAGAATTATTAAAAAGTAGCATTTCCTTACTTAATTTATTTGAATTTTTTTTTACAAAATCCTCGGACCCGTTTTTGAGAAAAATATTATTTTCCTATTTGGCGAAAAAAAAAAATGCATGGCAGGTACCGTTATTTTTGGTCCTAAACAAAAATAATAAAAAAACGTCTGGGCATATTAGTCAAAAAACACTACCAAGTTTGAAGAAAATCCCTCCAGTCGTTTAGGTTGTTGACGTTCAGGTTCAATGACGTATGACAGATTACTTTTGAGTTAGTTGACCAGTTGCCCATGACGATTTCCATTATTTTTCATTATGACGTTTTTGATGCTTTAATATCTCGCGAAACCCCGTGGTCTACATCTTAACGGCTATGTAACAAAATAAAGTTCGCTCAATAATCTTTACAACAATGGATGACAAATAACTGTGTAAAAAAAAGTCAAAATGAAAACTTGCATTATTGTCTTTTTCGGTGTTTTGAAGTCCATCTCTCAAATTCCATGGTTTCTTTTAGAGCATTAATGCCATATAATTACTTGTATTAAAACGTCAGTACCTTATCAACGATTTATGAAACAATCGTGCTGATTTGGTAAAATTGTTTTTATTTCCGTACATCTTCTCCTTTAATTTGAAAATTAAAATTTTTACAACTAAAATTTAAAAAGTCATAGCCAGTAAACCTTAAATTCAAGATGGCGGCCATGTGCAGATGAAACACGCACCATAGACTCCTTATAAACTTCTGTAAGGATTAAAAATTAAAATACTCCCCAAAGTGTTTGTATTTCCAAGACAGTATTTTGGACATTCCGCGACTGAGCTAATAAGGGGAAATATAAGGTCTTGACATATTTTTACTCCTTTCACCTAAAGTAATGCAGTAATTTTTAGTTTTTGTTTGCATTTTTTTGCAACTCTATTCCCCAATTTGCAACTCATAAAATATTGGATGTATTCGAGGAACCTGCTAACTTTACAGTAAAGTAAGTAAACTAAGCAGAAGAACTCTGTTTGAGTCGTGACTATATACGGTTTTTTAATAACTTGGATCTTGATAAGAAATCGCTTTAAAGTAGCCGCTGAGCTAAGCTGAAAGTATTTAATTACCATTATTAACACAGTAAAAACAAAAAATTGTATGTATTTCATTATGTATAATACTTATGTAAATGCTACTCTACCTCCTTAATAAAATTAAGCTTTGATAAATTTTAACAATTATAATAATTGTTCTTTTATGCGTTCATAACATTTTGAAAAACAGGATTTCCGCTTTGATTAATTTAAACAATTAATTTTGTTTTTGTTGTTGTTGCTTTTATTGCTATTTATTGAATAATATATTCATCTATATCTACATAAGTACTGTACATATACATTTTATTATGATGGCAAAAGCCCCCTCCAAACTTAAGCCGTCAAATACATTTTTAAATATTTAATTAAATAAATTATTCTACTGGAAATTAATTACTCAAATACATCCTTTGCATGTATGAACATAAATAACAATTTAAAAAACTGTGTAGGTACAGAGGTAGGTATCTACTTATTGCAAAACAAAAACGAAGTAAAAAAACAATTGCGATAATTATTTTACAGTTTTTTTTCAATTGCACAGACACAGAACGTGACCGGTAAAGGTTGATTGTGGTTGCAACCACTAACCGCCATCATAACAACTGGTCGTAGTACGAACGGTGTGTGAAGTGTGTGAGGTATGACCAGTCAGCCAATGGATTTAATGGTTTAAAATTTCCAAAAGGGGATTTTGCATATAAAGATAATTATTGTGGTAGGTAGCTTTTCCACAGCAACAATAACAAAGTAAATCCAACATTTTAAATAATCATATTCAGGCATTCATAATAAAAATTATTTTTATTTTGTTGCACTTGTTAAAATATTTAAAAAAAAACAATCCTTGGAAATTTTGTTAAGTGTTTTTGGTGGAGATGTATCCCTATGAAAAGTGGTTGCACCTAAATTAAGCATAAGCTATATGTAAATTGATGTTTCTATTTGTGTTTTCTAAAAACTCTAAGGGTCACAAAAGAAATATTATGCATATGCATACCTTGTTACAAAGCGTCATATACGCAACGTTTGTATTCTTTGCATTCTACACAAACTCTATATAAAATACACAAGCTTGGTAGCGAGAATTATAGTTCCGTTCAATACAATTGATGACTGCTTTTAACCTATGCTTTTAACCCAGCGACAGCAGCACATTGGAGTCATTATTATTCACCCGAATGACAATTCACAATCGGTATTGAAAGAAAATAGTACAAGAGAATCTGATCAGATCCATGGAAATCAATTGCACAGCTTCCACAAGAAATAACAAGGTTCAGCGACAGAAATCCAGCTAGTGATCCCGTTGATAACACTGAGTTCACTACTCCCGAGGATGTCAGTAACATCATCCTCAGGAATCCACCGAAGAAGTCATCAGGACCAGACAACATCTCTAATTTCCTCCTTGAAAGGCTTACACAATCGGTTATTATCCTTCTGGCAATTCTCCTCAACAACTGCATCAACAACTGCTGTTTCCCCAGCAAATGGAAACTGGCGAAAATTGTCTCTATTCCGAAGAAGGGCAACAACAATGACGTCTCTGGATATAGGCCAATCTCTTTCCTCTGCAACATGAGCAAGATACTGGAAGAACTCATTCTCGGACGACTCAAAATTTTCTCCAACAATAACGGCATAGTCCCCGATATGCAGTTCGGATTCGAGCAGAAGCACTCCACCCTTCATCTTCTACTGAAACTTCAACATGAAATTGCCTTCTCTCTCAACTGCCACCAGGTTACTGTCGGTCGCTTTCCAGATATCGAAAAAGCATTCGACACTGTCTGGATGCAAGGACTTATTCATAAGCTCACCCTTTTTCATTTTCCAGCTAATCTTATAAAAATAATTTATAATTTTCTTCATTACAAGGTCATTTTACGTCCAAATAGGAAGCTGCCAATCTACAACAAGGACAATAAGAGCTGGAGTAGCTCAAGAATCCAAACTTGGACCATTCCTCTTCAACGTCTTTACAGCAGACTAGCCACAGCCGGAAAACGCACAGACTCTCCTGTTTGCCGATGACTCCCTGACATACGCTAAGTCCATCTCCCCCAATACTTGCTGCAAGAAGAGTTGAAGCCCACATTGGAAGACTCTACGAGCTGGGGCTTCAAAATAAACTCAGCCAAATCTGAATTCATATGTTTCAGACGACCTAGCAGCTCCGGGAATGCAAGAGGACGCTCAGCCTTAGGTGCAGGAACACGATGTTCAGCCTACCTGATGGAACGCAGCTTGAAGCCAGCAAAAACGTAAAATACATATAGAAAATGTGATTAAAAATAAAATCAAAACAGAAGAGGAGGCCAAAAGATCGAAATTATGGACAGAACTCCCCCACCTGAAGCAAGCAAAACTACTTCTTGGGAGCTACAACCAAGAACGCTTTGCTTCCTGTATAGGCTTAAGCAGGAATAACCTCAGAATAATAACCGGTTACCTCACTTGTCACTGCAAACTATTCTTGGGCTGGTGAGTAGTGCCACATGCAGATTCTGCGACACTCATGAGGAAACACCTGACCACATATTAGGTAAATGCGATGCACTCGTGCAACAAAGACATAGGTATCTGGGACGTCACCAGATAAAAGAGAGCGAACTACCATCTCTAAAAGTTCTCCAAATACTCAAGTTTCTCAAAGAAACAAAATTGGAGGAAGAGCTATAGAATGAGCGATCTCATCTAGCTCTAGACGGGGGCACAATAGATCTTAAAGTCGCAGTGTACTTAAACCCCTTTGTACTATTCATTCTTCCTGAATTCCAGGAAAACAAAACATTAAATCTATTGAAGAAACGACCAATTTGTATTACCCTGTGGTAATTAAAAGAGGTTTTTCCTAAACGGTTTAATCACCCTAAATCCACCGCCACAGAGGATAAAGTACCCGAAAGTTTTTTTTTTTTTAAATAACGTGTACCTAAATCTCGCGCTGCTAAAATGAAGAGAAATTAACGCCAGAATCAGCTTACGGTCTACTGGAAGTTCACCTGAAACGGATAATTGCCAACAGAGTATGAAACGACACCAATGGAACAACAATCGGGAGAGGTAAACAACTCCGAAGCAGCCATTGAAACGGTTTTGAAGAACCTGCTGTTGTTGGACCAATGGTCTGTTTAAGTGGGGACGAAATGGAAGAGACAGATGACATAACAACAACCTACACAGAAGTGATAAGGAATAAACGGTCAATTAAAACTTCGGAAAAGAAGGATCCGAAGAAAAAGAAAAGCGAGACTCCAGTCAAAATACCTGAACCCAGCCATAAATCAAAAGAGGACCAGAAAAATTGCGTAGCAACTTAAGAAACGGCCGCCACATGAAAAACAGCTCAACCAATTGCAAACATTGCACCGAAGCCACCAGCAAATCCATCTGTGACGACAAAGAAGAGCGCTATGCCTCCTGTCATATTTTTCTCAGGGAAAATTGTGGAAATACGCATGTTTGGTAAAGGAAATTAGCTTGGGTTTACTTTGACGGACCTCAATACCAAAAAGACTAACATAAACACGTCAAAAAGGAAGGACCACGAAAAAACCAATCGTTTAACCCCAAGGAAAAGACAGGAAAAATCTAACGCTTCTCAAATGTGATCACTTAACCTGCAAAGCCATTGAAGTCGAAGCTGAACTAAAAATAGAAGGACTAACAAAAATCGAAGTTTCTCTTTTCAGTTCAAGGAAGACAGCCAACTAGGAGTTCAACTGTTTTGTTGACGAGCTCAGCAAGACTTGCAATATCGCTGAGATTTACACAAAGACACTCATCATGAACCAAAGGCGGTTCACTGGGAGCGGCTCTAGGCCAACGATATCATCCAATGCAGGAACTTCTAGTGCTTTGGTCATGTGGCGGTAACCTGCGGGATGGATTACGACTCCGTAAAATGCCAGGACAGCCATCCTGTGCCAACGTATAGATAAATCCGGACAGGGTGTCAGCCATGAAGACGCCAAAGCAGACAATAGCCCCGAATCAAAGGATAACAAGAAGTCTTATCCCAACCTAACAAAGGAAGTCAAGCGGTTGTTTAGATCCGATTTTCCTTCTGTTATGGAAAAAGCCTCTAATGCCTTCAAACTAAACACAGTTGCGTGGAGAGCAGAAGTCCTTGGCGCTGGCCACTTTCATATTTCAACTATGCAGCGCGTAATGTGCATACAAAAACTGCTCATAGTGGCCAAAGGAACAGCAGCAACAGTTGCCCGTAGCGTAATGGTAAGTGCGATGGACTGCCATGCTGTAGGTCTGAGTTCACTTTCCAGCCTCGTCCACCTAAAAACTTAAAAGTTTTTTTCAGGGCTACTGCGTCTTGCGAGGAATTGACAAATCCTCCAAGAGTATCACTTGTCACGAATAAGTGCTTCTCGTCTAGGCATTCGGATTCGGCATAAAATGTAGGTCCCTTCCATTCCTGTCGACACGCGCACATAGAAATGGTAGCGAGTTGTTGGTCACTAGGCCCTGGTTCTTCACGAGCCGTTGCCCCACCCAATTTAAATATATATTTTAAGGAACAGCATTCAACCTGTTTCTAAAGCAGAATAATCCGGACATCACCATCATCAGTAAGACTTATGTCACGAAGAGAATCAGCATTCATTTTGCCAACTTCAGAACTGACAAGAGACCGGTTTCTATCTTAGGAACAAATTTGCCCACTGTGCCACTGAAGTGATAATCGTCAGCTAATTGCTTTAAGGCCACCACCGCCATCAGAGTGGTGCTTGAAATGTACGAGTATTTTTAACCATCATTTACAAAATTTACAAAAAAAGCTGGGCGAAGACAGTAAGGCATGATCTTCAGATCCTTAATAAAACAGTGCAGAAGGACATTTAGCCGCAGGCGGCAACGATGGCAATACTTTTGTTAACTTGATGGACGACACCCACCAAAAGCCAACTTCCCAAGAACCCTGTCAACGGTAGACTTCTATATGGCAACTCCGAACTTGGTATTTGTCCTACCAGTGGCTTGGACCATGAAGGAGTTTTACTGTCAATTGACCTTAAGCTCGTAACCACCAGCTAACTTGAGAAGTGCATCAATTACTCCAACCTTGATACTACTAAGCTTTAGAATGACGTTGATGAAAGGATGATCTTACCACCAGCAAACAGGAACCTCCTTAACTCTGATATCGACACCGCTATAGAAGATCTATAGCCCAACTAACAATTCTTCCTCTAAAGGTTCATTTTTTGAATTTCTATAAGTTATTATTTCTACAAGGCTTGTATTTAGTGTGGACATCGAAGTTGCAAATTTTCGAAGCTATATTTTTGAAAACAGCTTCCTACAAACCCATTTCAAGCAGAATCTTTAGTTTTCTGCAAGCCTGAATATTTACAATTTGGTTATAGTTTTCGTAAGGCTTCCCAGAAATTAGTTTTGAGAGGCATGTGAAATAAAAGCAAAGAAAAAGCTTTCATTAGGAAGCACTGCCAAGAGCTCCGGAAGGGCCTGCTTACAAAAACCCTAAAACAAGCTATTATGTGTACAAAAGTCTAATGGAAGCATAATTGTTAGTGGAATTATGTCAATTTATTTTGTTTCTGTAAGCCCACTGAGGAAAAGCCCGATACAAGCATTATCTTGTGTACTGTTCGGCGCATGTATGTTTCTACTGCTGAGAGAGGGTTACCACAGGTCAAATTATTTATTATTTCTGAAAATAAAAATAGGTCAATTTGTATCATTTTAAAAATTTAAATTAAACCGATTCATTGAGTATAGGTAAAGCTTTTAAATTTTGCAAAACAAAAACGGAACAAACATTTATTTTCTGCATTGAGATTAACATGGAAAAAGAAAACAATTTAAATTCACTTGAAAAATGAAAAATTCACTTGCAACTATAATTATGTAATTTATATTCAGAATTTCAGTACAAATATAAATTATTTAATTATTTTTTATTAGAAATGATTTAACAAAAATAGATAAACATTATTCATATTCGTTTTTGTGTCTTTTTTTTTAATTTCTATACAAAAAATAATTTCCCGGATCCCACTAATAAAAATGATTTCCTCAGAATTAAATTTGATCGCAGTGCAGGTAAATCTGATTAAGCATGACATCCAATTTTTGTTCTATAAACCATATCAAACACAAGCCCGACACAAGCATAATAATGGTGTGAACTCTGTCAGACGCATGCGCGAGAAGCATTTATTTCGATGAATTGCCTCAGCGAAGTGATGTCAGCCTAATTTGTTTCTATAAGACCTGTGAAGAGGTGGTTATGCAAACATAATTTTAATCATCCTTTCAGGCGCATGCGCGGTAAGTAATAATTCCGATTATTTGGTCCTAGCGAAGTGTTGCACACTCAATATGATAGCATTAAAAGCTGGTACTTCGCATGCAAAGTAGTATTGATGTGAAAATAAGCTACTGCTGGCTGAATTATTCACAAACCAGGTGACCATAGTATAGTTTCTGTTTCATCGTTTAAAAATATTGTTACGTTAAGAAATTCGAATGTTTTCAAAAATTATCTTAGTATGAAGCTTTCATTTCTCAGTAGTTTTTTTAATTACATTTTAAACGTTTTTTAATATACAGTCAAACTTCTTTATAACGAACTTCTTATAACGTTATTCTTTCTATAGCGAATTTCAATTTGTTCCCCTTCCCCTTTAGAAATATCCTATACGAATTAGGTTCTTTATAACGAAATTCTCTATAGCGAAATTCTCTTTATAAGGAACTAATTTTTTGGCCCGAAAGCAAAGTTGTTTCTTTATAACCAAATGTCAATTTTCAAATTTGAAACCAAGTTTACCACGATTTTTATTTCTTATTTTAAAAGGGAACTCCCCGTTTTGGGAAGAATTTTCTTAGAGTGAATATATGTATTAATGTAATGTATGGATGCATGAAAAAGTGTACATGTGTAGTATGAATGTTACGCATATCAACAGGTCAATCGTTTGAGTTCGCATTATAAGTTAAAAAAAAAGTTCCAAAGTGTAGAAGCGCAAAGTTTTTTCACTATCAGAGAATTTATCGATTATTGAAAAAGTTAAAAGGGGAGAAAAGAAAAAGGATATTGCAGACAAATTTGGTGTATCGTTTAGTACATTGTCGACAATTTTAAAGAATGAATTCAAAATTTTAAAGTTTGCTGAAAAAAGTTCAAACAGAAGCCAAAAACAAACTAAGAAAAACAAAATAAGTTGATGTGGATAAGGAAATGTTAAAATGGGTGCAGAAAAAAAACACAACGATAATGATGCGAGAACTACGTTTGATAATTTTCGAAGTTTTATTGAACAAGAGATGAAACCTCAGATGATGCATATTTTCACCTTTCTAAATTGGAAGATTTTTATAATAAAACAAAAACCAAAACTGTTCATGTGCAATTGAAAATTGATGTTTTTAATTAAAAAATAAAAAGATATAAATTTCTTTAAAATGACTTTTTCTCTTTGAAAATATAAAAGAACACTAACTTGCAGTGTTAAAAAAAAAAATTAATTTTTCTATATTACGAATTTTTTATAAAACTTCTGTATAACGAAGCAATTTTTTGTTCCCTTGAAGGTTCGTTATAAAGAAGTTTGACTGTATATACTACATAGTTACTTTCAGTTGAAAAAACTTAATGATGGTCGCTATTGTTTATGTTTTTTTGTTTTGGCAAATTAGTGTTTTTAAAAGTGATACAAATTAAAATTGTGAGTAAATAGTTTGTGTACAAAATGAAAAATACATATTTTATGGAGCATAAAAGAGTTTTTATATTTCTCTCAAATCAAAGCCTTTCGTTCTTAAAAACAATCGATTTTAATGAAAAAGGAACTTACATATATTTTAATTGTTGTCTCATAAAATGTATGTTTGTGTGACCACTTCAATGTTTTCTCTGATGCGTAATCATGGAAACATTAAAAATAAAAAAAAAATAACATTAAGTAGAGAACCTCCGTTGCAAGCAACAGACGAATGGTCACCTGTATTTTTTAAATTAGTTCAATTCATCAGGAAGTTTTTAGGAAGCTAATTTCGGTTTTAAGTGGTTCCAATTTGGCACTAATATTTCATATGCCAGGCTAGCTCAATACCTAAGGTGCCCGACTCTCAACCCAACCATGCTCAGTTCAAATCTCGCAAAATCCATCAAGTAAGTAATGTGTTTTTTCAGATATAAATAATTTTTGTGCATTAAGTTCCAGAAGTAAATCATAACTTGCATGAAAATAAAGGAGAAAATGTAGAAATAAAAGTTAAGAATTTATTTTTATTTTGCTTGGCATTGTGCTTCGAAAAGGCTTTTCCTAGGCCTCGACAAGCCTTTTATAAGGGTTTTAAGATGTGCCTATCGAAACACTTGAATAAAACTACACTACTACATTTGCAATGTTTGAGTGTAGCTTTCTTCTGTAAGGCCTTAGCGAAGTAAATTGAGTTCTTCCAATAAACCTGTAAATGAATGCTTAAAAGCCTTTCGAGCTTCTCAATGTGGGCCAAACGTGTTTCTCTAATGCCTTATAGAGTCAAAATTGCTTATTAAATAACTTCGGTAGACCCTTCAGAAGTTAAATTGTTAGTTGGGAGGAAGCAGTCACCAATTCTCTCGGTAACCAGAAGCAGCCGAGAAGCTCACGGGATGGATACCAACATCTTTCCGTGTAGATCAAAAACTTCTACCATCATAGACAGCGGCTTACGAAGCGGCTACAAAGGATTGACCAGAAAGAGCTTTACACCAGCAACGCCAACTACCAATCTGTGCTGAGCGCGTTCAAATGCATGAACATCATGTTGAAGAACACAGTGAAGCACTACAATGACGTTCAGCTACAGAGGAGACTCCAACCTAGACCCGATGCTTTTGCCTGCAGTAACCACGTGCGCTAATATTGAGGTTACAACCAATGAGGATAAGGTTAAAGCTTTTGCAGACTACTTGGATGACCAATTCTGACGACTCAGGTTTCCTAGGGGAGGTCAATTTATCCATACGTTACACAAAAAATATCAAAGTTCAGGGACATAGATCCTTCTAGTGATCCCGTTGACAATACCGAGTTCACTACCCTAGATGAATTTAGTATCATCATCCCTAGGACTCCCCATATAAAGTCATCGCGACCAGTTATCCTTCTGACGATACTTCTCAACAACTGCAGTAACAATTGCTATTTTCTCAACAAATGCAAAATGGCGAAAAATGTTTGCTGTCCCAAAAGAAGGGTAACAACAGCAACTTAAGCAAGAAACTGAAAGGACTTATTCTTTTCTCCAACAATATAACGGCATAGATATGCAGTTCAGATTTCGACAGAAACACTCTTCCCTTCTTCACAAGCTTTATCTTTTTAATAATGAAGTTGATGAAATTTATCTTTTTAATTTTCCTGGTGATCTTATAATAATAAAATACAATTTTCACCATTCTACGTGTAAATAGAAAAGTTTTGCAAATAAACAACTAGGACTATAAGCGCCGGAGTTGCTAAAAGGTGGGGGACCATTCCTCTTAAACATCTTCACTTTAGACCAGCCACAGTCAGAAAACGCACAGACTTTCTCGTTTGTTGAAAGCTAACTCTCTGACGTCGCCAAGTCCATTTGACTATCCAAACCCATATTAGACGACTCTACGAGGTCTATCAGTGCTGGGCCATTACAATCAACTCAGTCAAATCTGAATTGGTATTTTTCAGACGACTCAGAAGCTCCAGGAATGCAGGATGACGCTCAGCTACCAACTGCATGAATACAATGATCAGCTTAGCTGATGGAACACAGCTAGCAGACAGCAAAAAAGTGAAATAATTGGGAATAGAGTTTAACGAACTGCTGCGATTCAATCCCCACGCAGATACTGTCCAAACAAAAGCAGAATGGACTGAGTCCGAAGACAAAGCTTAAATAAATAAATAAATCGGGTGGCACAACGGCTCATGAAGAACCAGGGCCTAGTGACTAACAACTCGCAACCATTCCTATGTGCGCCTGTCGACAGGAATGGAAGGGACCTACAATTTGTATGCCGAATCCGAACAGCTAGACGAGAAGCACTTATTCGTGAGAAGTGATACTCTTGGAGGATTTGTCGATTCCTCGCCCTGAAAAAAAACTTTTTAGTTTTTAAGGTGGACGAGGCTGGGAAGCGATCCCAGACCTCCAGCGTGACAGTCGAACGCACTAACCATTACGCTACGGGCTACTACGAAGATAAAGCTTGTCCTTTACAAATAACTTATCATATCACCTACTGTTTCCCCATCTGGTACACGGCGACAAAATTCCATATCAAAAAATGTTTTTTTCTTTTACTCTGAATGAGAGCCAAAGACACAAAAGTGTTCAAAGAAAGATTTTACTTTGAAATAGAGCTCCATATTTATTGACAAAATTTGTGTGCCCGTAGAAATTGTTGATTGTGTAACCGAAAGTCTCTCTCACTAATTACGTTCCACCACTAATAAAAACAAAGCACTAAATGCAAGTGTAAAAATATTTATAGACTTTGAATTGGCTTGGAACTGGATTTCAATGTGTGTTTTTTGAATAAAAAGTTAATTTTTAGTCTTTTAATTAAATAATAAATATAAAACAAACATTTTGTGGTCAATAAAGGAACTTTTACGTTGAAAATAATTTAATCTCTAGACCACAAATTTGGTTCAAATCTTTTAAGTGTTAAATTTAAAAGTTATTTTATAACAATGTTTTCCAAACAAAAACTGAACCAGTACACACGTTTACTAAACAAAATAAATAAAACAAAAGCCGACCTAAGTTTTCTAAAACAATGCAAGAACCAAAAATTAATTCCATCGTTCATTAAAATAAAATATTGCGTTTCTTATTCAAGAACTATGAAGGTTATCAAAATGGCGGAAAATGTTTGGCTTAAGAGCGAAATTCAACATCATTGTGGTATTCTGAATAACACCCTGTTAGAGTTATATGCCATTCATTTGGAATTAACTAAGAATCTTAACGACTACGAGTTCGATGATTTCATCTTTAGACAAAACCAAATTATTGATATGACCAACAAAACCTACAAAACGAAACGTGAAGTACATAACCCATAAACTACAAAAACTGATAAGAACGAACCAGATGAAGAAAGAAAAAATAACACCAAAAACAGTTGAAAATCTTGTAATCAATTTATCAAATGCCGACTTTAACCTGGATGAATTGGAATTATTGAATAAAGGACTTAACTATACACCAAACATAAACTCGGTGAACATTGAACAAGCAATTGTTGTCATCGAAAGTGCTTTTCAATATAAATCAACCGAAACAAAAGTTAAAATTCGAGGAACAGCAAAAAAAGTCATCAAAAAAGTAAAATCCATACCCAAACCGAAAGCAAAACAAGCACAAAGCAGCGTTGAAGTAATCAAAAACTTAAAAGAGAAGAATCTTTTACGTAAAAGCGGACAAAGGAAATCAAAAAGTTATAATGAATAAAACTGAGTACGAAGAGAGAATGCAAAAAGCGATTGCAGAAGATGGTTACAACACTCTAAACAAATCGCCGTTGAACAATATGATAATCGACGCTAAATCAATAATCAAAGATATATTATAACTTTCAACGTAAACAAGTTTAAATTATTGGTTTCTAACCCCGAAGTACCAAAAATGTACGGTTAACCAAAAGTACATAAAGCGGGAGAGAAAATACGAAAAATAGTTTCCAACGTAAAATCACCTTTAGGAAAAATCTCTAAATGGCTTGTCGATGAAATGAAACAATTTAGAAAATTTGACAGCTCAAGTGTAATAAATACATATGATTTTGTGGGAAAAGCAAAAGATATCGTGCTACAAGATGACGAAACATTCATATCGTTTGACGTCCAAGCTCTTTTCCCTAGCATACTAATCGATGTAGCAATTGAGTCATTAAAACTACACCTTGAAACATACAACATAGACAATGACAAAATGAATATTTATTTAAAAACTGCCAAAATTTGTGTGTCGCACAATTGCTTTGTTTTTCGCAACAAATTCTACGCTAATAATTTTGGTTGCTCTATGGGTAATCCATTATCACCTCTTATTGCAGAGCTTTCATGACGAAATTCGAAGAAGATTTAAAAGCCAAAGAACTTTTGCCTCGTATATGGCTACGATATGTAGACGACGTATTCAGTGTGATAAACAAAAATACAGCTGATAATGTTATGAGTACATTAAATAGTCAATATGATAGCATCAAGTTTACTTTTGAGGAAGAAGACAAAAACAACTGCATCCCCTTCCTCGATTTAATGTGCAAAAGGGTTAACAATAAAATCGAGTTTAAGGTAAATCGAAAAAACACTGCCACAGATCGATACATAACAAGCGATTCCTTTTGTTCATACCAACACAAAATTGGAGCTTTCCATTCCATAGCTCATCGGTTATGCAAACTTCCCTTATCCCTCGGCAGTTTCAAAAAAGAGTTTGATTATATTGTGCACCTAGCTAACGTCAATGGATTTGAAAAGACTCTCGTTGAGAAAATTGTCCAAGAACAAACAAACAAAATAAAACGAGACGAGATTACTACACTCTTTAGACAGAATTAAATGGAAAAAACAAATAACACACATCGAGTTTCTTTCTCTTACATCCCAGCTATCACCAACCAACTACGAAAAACAATGGAGAAAGAAAACATACAAATAGTTTACAACAACAATGGAAAACTAAAAAAGCTTCTTGGTTCAACGAAGGATGAGACGGTGAAAGCTTCGAAGAGTGGGATTTACGAAGTAAGCTGCTTAGACTGCCCAGCTAAGTATATAGGCCAGACGCGACGAGGGATTGAAACTCGTTTCAAAGAGCACATCAGCTGTGTTAAACACAAACAAATGACTCGATCAGCTGTTGCAGCCCATGTATTTGCAGCGTGTGGCGACAACAATCCTCCACACAAAATCGGCAGCTTTGATCAAAGTGTTCGTCTTCTAAATCATGTACACAATGAACGAAAATTAGATGCCTATGAGTCGCTGTACATCCATAAAACATCAAATGCCATGAACACCGACAATGGAAATATTGTTTCTCCTCTATTTTCTCTCATCTTATCTCTCATCTTTAATTTTTGTTGCAAAAAAGCTAAATTTTTAAGTTTCTCTTCATTTTCTCTTCTTTTCATTTTGTTAACTTTTCTTTTAACTATTTTTGTTAGTATATCGTGTAAATCGCTGATGATGAGCAGCCTGTCTGCCCGAAATGCATTCGGTATATATTTTATGTTTTGTTATTTAGACGAATAAAATTTAAATTTTTTGTATAAAAAGTTAATTTTTAGTCTTTTAATTAAATAATAAATATAAAACAAACATTTTGTGGTCAATAAAGGAACTTTTACGTTGAAAAAAATTTAAACTCTAGACCACAAATTTGGTTCAAATCTTTTAAGTGTTAAATTCAAAAGTTATTTTATAACCATGCTATATGTTCATGGTGTTCATAAAATGACAGTTTATCGTGTAAAAGAAGTCACATTTGCAATAAATGACATTGAATTTGAAAAACAAGTGTGTTGGCCTGAAATTAAAAGAATTTAACTTATCATACATGACTCATCTTGGTATATTTACTTGTTCAACTGATTCAACAAGTGAAGGGAAATTTTTTCTTATGACAATTGTTAAGGTTTTTATTGTGTTACAGAAATGATTTTCACTTGTTTGACAAACATAATTGTAGACTAGTTGACTTGTTGTTCTATGTTATAGGCCTCAGATAGGCAGATGCCAGAATACCAGATGAATGAGATAACCAGAATACCAGATAACTAAATTACAGTTGAAAGATTGCAATATAAATCAAATTTAAATGTTTTGTTAAGAGTTGGTTGAATAAAGATTTGGCTATAACCCATCCCCTTGTCTATTTTAGTTTTGTGTTTTTTACTTCAGGACAACCCTGGCAAGACCGACGAGCCATTTCCATTTCCTATTGAGATCAATTTACATTGCAATTGAATGAATATCATATACCACTTGCATTAACTCCATTTTTATGTAGGATTGTACCTCCATTGCCATCACACACCACAATGCATGCAACACTAAAACTCCATTAGTCACTTAATGTCTTTCTGCTGAATCAGCATTTATTTACCCACATAACCTCTACCAAAACACAGGATAACATCAATTCGAGTTTCGATTCTCAATATATACCCACACCAGGATAGGTACCGGTACTCGTACCCATATGAAGCCTAGGACTTGTAGCAGAAAGATTACTAAGTAGTTTTTCTTGTAGAAATAGTTTCTGAACCGTAAACCCGTTAAGTATGTTCCCATATCGACACCAGAAACACAAAACTAATGGTACTCATGGTTAAGTCAACTTTTTTTTCCTACCAAAAACAACTGATATGACCAATCTCTCAAAAAGGGAATCTCATAAAGTTTATATATTCACATAAAGTTTTGAACTCCTAAAAGAATTTGATTTTGGAGAGATATTCAAAAACTTCAACAATAATTTCCAATGCGTCTTAAAATTTGTACAAGCTCGTTCCCTAAATTTGTACCGTAAATATAAAAGGTAAACTATACAAACAAATAGTCAATAATTCCTCAAACAAGTGCGACCGACCCATTGTTCGCATGTAAAATTAGGGATGCGGAGATAGTGTGATGAAACATTTAAAAAAAGGGTACTCTTCAAATAATTGTAATTATATATTTCATGGCTTCCTAAAACGGCTGGATAAATCCTGACTGACTTCTGCTCAAAAAGTTCCTTCTAGTGAGAAAAATGTGCCTGTTTTGTTCTGCATAATGCTGGTATATCTAGTTGAATACGGGACAGCTGCATCCGAATATCTGGCTCTGCATTGAGACGGGATCTATATTTTGTTTTGGTTCCAAAAACAAATAATATTATGCCGTTAAATTTTGCATTTCTATTTTCTCTTAAGCCAAAGATAAACATTGTACACTCGGGCGTATACGCCCTTTTTTTATTGAATTTTTAAAAAAATTTTAAAATTTTTTGTTTGTGCACTTGTGGGCCTGTGTCATGTAAATCAAACAACTGACCAACAGGAGACGGTGTGGTCAATTTATTAATAAGTTTAATATCTATGTGCCTACATACATATGTATACAGGGTGTCCAGTAAATAATGGATAACCTTGGAATGCCTAATAGCAGACTTTATGACAGTCCTGAAAACTAATAAAAAAAATCTATCCCAACCACAAGAAAAGATATGTGCATTTTTTTGTTCAGTGCATTATTTTTTGCGTTATTTTAAGTATTTGAATACCAGGACTACAAGTGAATGAATTCTACCGTTTTTTTTTTCGTAGCAATATTTAACATTGTTTGCGCCAAAACATAAGAAGACAAAAATTATAATAACTGTTGGAATTCTTAGAGAAAAAAATTATTGAACTTTGATTTTCGATGCAAAATGTGAAAGAAACTAATTTTCGAAAAAGTTAAATCATCTCTGGTATGAAAAAATGCATGAATACCTAGTTGACCAACTATTTTAAAAATATGCGCGTTAAATGCGGATTTCAAAATGGTATAATTTATTATTGAATCTTGAACCAATAGGAAGTTATTGGTAAAAATAAGCAACACGAGAGTCAGTTAACAAATGTTTTAAACATGAGCAAATTAAACGTGAAAATAATATCATGCGTTCAACATGGTAGATTTTTGATTGATTGCCTGATGTTTTTATGATATTATCCTTGTGATAGATCCAAGCTTTTAACTTCTAGGGCCGATTGCAACATTACCAAAAATGGCAACAAAGAACAAAAAAAAAAACGGCTAAATTTTCAAGCTTGTTTTAAAGTATACCTGGTCTAATGGGCCCTAACAAAACCATATTGCGCAGCTGCTTTAAGTTTATTAATTATTTTTTTTAATCAAATAGTCTTCTGAATTTTGAGCCCACTTTCAATCACTAAGTTAGAAAACAAAAATAGATATTTTTTTTTTAAATTATAAGCAAATGCTCAAACTGTTTTCCACCCATTCTAATACAGGTTTTGCACCTCCGAATAAATGAAAATCTTATAATAATCTTGTTAAGTTTGGCTCAGAATCTTGTAATGCAGCTGCCTACACAAGATTTCTTAGCTCTTCTAAGGACCTGATGGGCTTGCTGTACACGATTTTCTTAATGCAGCCCCAATAAAACAATCAAGTTGATTTACATAGTTCCGGTGAACGGGGTGGCCATAAAATTGGGCCCAGACCATATCCATCTGCCTGTATATCTGTCATATTTGTGATGCAGCGGGTTGCACAAGATTCCATACCTGCTCTGAGAAGCTGATCGACTTGCTATATTCGATTTATTTAATGCTCCTCTTATAAGAAAATTAATTTGGTAATAACCACTACCAAAATATTTGATGGTTTTTTTAAAATGCCAATTGAAGAGGTATAATTCAAAACAAGCTCGAAAATATATCCGTTTTTTTGCACTTTGTTAACAAGTTTGGTAATGTTGCATTTGACCCTAGAAGTTAAGAGATTGGATTTATCATTAGGACAACATTATAAAGACAGGCAATCCATCAAAAATCTACCATGTTGAACGCATGATATTATTTTCACGTTTAATTTGCTAATTTTTAAAACATTTTTTTTTTGCTAAATTTACTCTCCTGTTGCTGAGTTTTACCACTAACATCCTATTGGTTCAAGATGCAATAATAAATTAAACTATTTTGAAATCCGCATTTAACGCGCATATTTTTAAAATTGATGGCAACTTAGGTATTCATGCATTTCTTCATACCAGAGATGATTTAACTTTTTCGAAAATTAGTTTCTTTCACATTTTGCATCGAAAATCAAAGTTCAATAATTTTTTTCTCTAAGAATTCCAACAGTTATTATAATTTTTGTTTTCTAATGTTTTGGCACAAACAATGATAAATATTGCTACGAAAAAAAAAACGGTGAAATTCATTTACTTGTAGTCGTGGTATTCAAAAACGTAAAATAACGCAAAAAATAATGCACTGAACAAAAAAATGCATATAGCTTTTTCTTGTGGTTGGGATGGATTTTTTTTTATTAGTTTTCTGGACGGTCATAAAGCCTTCTATGAGGCATTCCAAGGTTATCCATTATTTACTGGACACCCTGTATACTACAAGTGGAAACACTCGGCGTTGCCCGGGTCCCTTTTGTCAAAGGATAATTTGTTAACAAATCTTGAAAAAAATTTCCCTCCTAAACCGAAAAATCCACCTCCTAAATCGATTGGCGAAGATCTTGACATTTCGACACCTGTCAAATTGAAAAGTGAAGTTTCTTATTTTCTGTTGGTGCTAAAGTGCAGGCCGAGACAGTAGGTAATAACACCTTCCTTAATCGATTGGTGCCCTTAGATTTTGACATTTCGACACACGACCTGCAACGCTCAGAAGAGAGGAGCTGTAGTACGGCTGTTTTTGCTCATAGCGTTGCTGTTACCATTTTTGTTATCATTGTGAATGATTTACTCTACGGAGCGAATGTTTCTCACTGATTTGGGAGATTGTGAAAGTATTCGCCGTGTTGATTTCAACATAACTAAATTTTCACCGACCATGTAAATCAAACATGATTGGTTAAGGTTTTACCTTCCACCACAATCCAATCAACAACCAGCGCATTTTTACTTACTTGAGAATTATATCATGCCATTCATTAGCCTTTCATCACTTCCTATTATATTTTCCAACATTCTAACATTCACTTACACATTCAACAAAAACCAGGCAAAAAACTCATACGCACTTGAAACGTCAAATCTCATAGCTAAGCTTTGTACAACGCTCATGTCTTGTTCAAAAAGTTATATTTTACGCCATGTCGTTCGCTGCATTTTTTGGACTCCATTGGATTTTTTCTGGACATGTTCATAATCCTGCCATCTGTTTAATCGAATCAGTTTTTAAAATTGTATGGTTGTCTATAAATATTTTGTATGTGTATAAATAGTGAGACAACGACCTTTCCAAAGACATCTAAATTTTGAAATTCGGATAAGTACTTTCCGATTTATATCCAATTTTATGCAGATAAATTGACAATTTTAAATTTTTTTATGGATTTTATCTGTAAAAAATATTTCTAATGTAAAATTTTAATATTTGAAATTATTTTGTGAAGCTTGTGAACAACGCACAGTTATGTTTTGTATCCATGATCCATTTTGCATTTTTTTGGTAAATAAATCAATAAAGCTAATTCTGGAGCGGCTTTTGTTGAAATGATCACTTAATATTTATTAGCAATATTTTAGAAGAGGATTAGAGCAATTGGTGTGTTCGTTTTGTTTTTCAAAATTTATCAATTTTTTATTAACTTTTGCATTTAAAGTACCAAAAATAGAATTAATTTTTCACTAAATCACATTTTTAGTATGATTTTTTTTAAGATTTTGCAAAACTTTTAACACCAAAATTTAGATTATAAATTTCTACCGTGGTCTATATCATTTGTTATTATCATTTGTTATGAACTATCAGGCATTTCTAAAGTTTGAAGCCTCTAAATTTGGATAAATTGAGCTTTATTGTGATTTATCTCATTATATTGCCCCTACTTTTTTTCCTTTAGATTTACAAATATAATATTTCTAACATATTTGTAGAAGAATGTAACACCTATAATTGTGTGTTATTAGTTTTTTAAAATTTATAAATTTTTCACTAACTTTTAACAATTTTCTAAGTAACTACACTCAAAAGGTATGAATTTTTCGCATCATGGCAAATTCTTTCTCTTTTAACAATTTATTTTGTCATGAAAGTGAATTATTTTTTATTTTTATAATTTTATAATTTTGTATGTCTTATAACCTTTCATTTGATACCTCATTTATAAATATCAAAAAAGTATTACCCATGTTATGGCCATTTACAGGTATTTTATGTATATTTTAGCAAAAAGAAAAAATTTTATCGACCTAGACTGGATTTTTGCAAAATTTTTCTTTCAGTTATGTTTAAAAATCCATATTAAAGCTTGTGGTTATCGTAGAAATATTTTTTATATACCATAATAATTTTTGATTCGCATAGATTTTTACAAAATTAAAATTTTGATAATCGGTTAAATAAAAAGTAACAATATTCACAATTTAGTCAAAATAATGCTATTTTATCTGTTTAAGCGTATTAGTCTTTAAAATTGTATGGATGTCTATTAATGTTTTGTATGTATTTAAATAGTGAGAGAATGACCTTTCCATCGACATTTAAATTTTGAAATTCGGAAAAGTACTTTCCGATTTATAGCCAATTTTATGCAGACAAATTGACAACTTTAAAATTTTTTCTGGATTTTATCTGTAAAATATATTTCTAGTGTAAAATTTTAACATTTGAAATTATTTTGTGAAGCTTGTGGGCAATGCCTAGTTATGTTTTATATATCAAAATTATTATCAGATTTTCAGGATTTATAATTTTTAATTTTGAAAACATTTTATGGGCGTGGTGAAATTATAAAAATAAAATTTGTTGAAAAAACATGATTTTTTGGTAAATAAATCAATAAAACTAATTTTAGAGTGGTTTTTGTTGAAATAATCACTAAACATTTATTAGCAATATTTTAGAAGAGGATTAGAGCAATTGGTGTGTTAGTTTTGTTTTTCAAAATTTATCAATTTTTTATAAACTTTTGCATTTAAATTTAAAATTAAATAAATTTAGCCACATCTCCTAGCTAAATTCTGAGATCAAAACTTTAATAATAGTCTGAGTAGAAATGAAGTTATGATTTTATATATTAAAAGAACTCCAATTAGAAATTCAGTTGAGATAACGGTGCTCTACACTGGTAGACGATCGTTGACAATGAACAGAGCGGAGCATTTCTATGGATTTGATTCGATTTTTTATGAATTTAAAAAAATCAATTGTGACGCTAATATAGGAGGTAGATTAAAAAGTGAGGTATCAAATTAATGGCTATTCTATTGAGATTAAATATAAGAAAAAACTAAGTCAATCCATGCACCCACATGTTATTAAGTAATGTGTGTGAACAATATTATATTGTGAATTTCTCAGCTCAACGGTACAATAGGAATATAATTTTTTGTACACAAGTTCCTAGGACATATAGCTATAATTCATTAGAACATTGAAAACCTGTACGACTCTTAATTAAAAAGATATTGATAAGAAACAAAAAAAAAACAAATTTCTTATAGGCAACATTTTTTTATTATTGTTAAAGATTTCTAAAAAAATTTTAATTTATTTTTTTTTTTTCAGAAGCTATCTATCGGATAACGGGGGATAGACATTGTTGATGCCATAAAAAAAAGTTAGTATTTTGATTGTTTTGTTGTTAGTTTGGACACCCATACACAAAAAATCTTAACATCTACAATTGCATGCAATTTATTTTGTAGTCAAAAATGGAAATAAAGTCAAGAGCTGAACTTTTTTTTGTATTGTTAACTAATAGTAATAATGAGTTTTTGCTCCCAACCTTAAGGGTTGGGTGGAAAATGTTGAACGACATGTTATTGAGTATTTGTTCCACAATGACCTAGATCAAGGTGTCGGCATCAAAAGAATTTTGAATATCTCTTGGGCTGAACCCAGCTTAAGAAAAGTGACGTCATAAAAAAAGGTTTTTGCCCCCGGTGGGAGTATACAGAAAAAACTTTATTTATTTTCAAATTACTTTATTCTACTTCTAACTATTTTTTTTTTAACTTTTTTCTATTAGCAGGTATAACAAGTCTCCAAGGTGAAATCATGGAATACCTTATTTGAGAATGTGGTACTAGATTAGTCGCAAAATAGGACTATATTTGAATTTCAGTGAACTTCAGTGTGGACGACACAGATGACGTAAGGCAATAACGCCAAAAAAGCGCCCAAATCGAATTTGAATTATCGCCCAAATATTATTGATCTCCAAAAAAAAAAAAAAACAGAGAAGAAATTAGAAATACTTGCAATAGAGTTATTTCTAAGATCATTGTAAAAATTGTGTTGTATTGGTGGTATAAGCTGCAGAAGGTCCAGCAAATCCTTTTTATTATCGATGATTATAGGTCTTCCATCGATATAAAGGCTTTTAGGTTGAAGCGTGCTAGACTTACACTTATTCCTTTCATAAAACAAACACTTTGAAATTGAAAAATGTCTTCAAAAGAATATTGAACAAATATTAAGAAGGGGTAGGACTTTAAATACTGAAGTGATCTTTGGGCATTTTTATGACATTTAATCGTTGTTTTTTTCTCGCTGAGTTTATGACATCTATCCAATCATGGGGGCTGTAAATATTTGGAAATTTCTTCTCAATCATCCTAAAATATTGGTCGCATGTACGTAAATACGAATGTCCGCTGACAAAAAACTTAGGGTTATATTTATTTATTCTAAAGTCCGGATGAGATGTTATTGTTAGTTAAGTTAAGATTTATTGAACAAATAATATTTACAATTTGACTTATAACTAGTAAGATACGATGATATTATACATTTATTGGCTCATAGGGGGCCTAATTTTATACTTCGTCTTAATATTAAAGGATTATAAAATATAAAATACATGTCAAAAAATTAATTCTAAAAGTCGGTTGACTTTATTGTCCTGGGGGTGTTCCGTCCCGGTTGTCAAGTGAGATGTTATTGTGTATACTGACAAAATGTCGCCATATTAATATTTTTATTCCAGCGCCCTGATCTGATTTAGTATTGTACATAATCAAAGGCTTTGTTTTTACATTTTCCTAGAAGAAACGTAGATCTTAAACCACTTAGGAAAATACCTTAATGTTTCAACACCCAATGCACTCACTTCTACTCACTTTGTTCAATGGCCGCATCATTAACTTTAGTATGAAACTCTAACTTCATGGCTTATCGATTATTAGGGTACGCACTTATGTATGTTTAATTAATTGCATTAATATCATCATTGATCAAATAGTAAAATAATTGAGCTAGCTAAAAGTTTCAAACAATAGGCCACTCTTGCACTCATGTTTTTAACTTCCCATCGGAAGTTATTGTAATTAGTGCGATGTGTCGAATTAAAAATTTTGACATATCTTCACGTTATGAGGTCTCTAGAATCAGTGTCCGTCGTTTTTAGCAAGATGTCTGTATGTGTGTATGTACGTACGTTCGTGGTACTTTTTTCATCCAACAAATCTCGAGAACGCATAAAAATATCGAACTCGGAAACTTTATTTTACAGATAATATTGTCATAACGTGCTTAAAGGTTTTCTAACAATTCAATAAACCGTTTTTTTACTACGGGAATTTAAAAAAGAGCTGAAAAATGTCATTTATCTGGAATATCTCGAGAATGGACTAAGATATTCACTTCAGACTTATTTTAATTTATTATAATTATTCAATACCAAATTGGTAAATATTAAAAAAAAAATTCAACAGACACTTTTTTTTTAAACTAAGAAAAACAGTTGAAAAATAATTTTCGTCTCAAATATTTCAAGAACAAAAAATGATACCGAACAACAACTGACAATTAAAAAAAATTCAATAAAAAGTTTTTTCTTAGAGCAAACAAACTGGAACAAAAACTATTAAAAATTCTTAACAAATGTTTTTCAACTCAAATATTTTGAAAAACAAATAATGATATCGATTTCAAATTTCTACCAAAAAAAAAATTTGCATATGACACCTAATTTACCTTTTTATATTCTTTGAAACCATGTTTTTTTTTTAAGTAGACTCCCCTGATTTTTGGTATTTTTTTTAGGCAATGGTCTGTTTTAAAATAATTGGCTTAAATAATTAATACCTCCATACCGAGAAGAGTTAGGAAAAAAAGTTTTATATGTAAGATTCCTAGAATTTTGTAAGCTATTTACAAACAAATTTTAAAAATGTTACTATTATAAATAACTAAAGTACAAAATATAGGTAATGTCACATTTTGCCCTGTATTTTTATCAGATTATCCAAAAAGCCAAAGTTATTAATTTATAAAATATATAATTATATAATATATACTCTACCACCCACGACTTGTGTAAATATGTAAATATATGTATATTGTGTACGGTTTTCAAGTGCACCAATGGGAACCCAACTAACATTTCAGCTTCGGTTCGGCTTAATAGAATAGGCTTTAGAAGTTCCATAAGATATTTGTAAATTTTACTTAAGCATAAAAAGGAGAATGTTATACAAGCTAATATAGCTTGTATACTTGATTTCGGAAAATCTTCTTATAAACTCATTCGCAGATCTTTTAAAAGTAGCAGATTGTATAAAAGCCTAAAGAAGCCGATACGAAGTTTTAACGAGCGATATTGGAAATTTGAATGACACTTCACCTTGACAGATAGCTTATGAAAGTTAAATACAAGTCTTATAGAAGGTGGACAAAAATAAATAAAAAAAAAGAGAAAGATCTGAAATCAAGTATCAAATTCAATTATTTAATGATTATAGTATTGGAAACAATTATAAAACATAAATTATATTTTTACCTTACTAGGGATCGAACTCGGGAACTCCTACGTGACAGTCCATCACTCTAACCACTCAGACATCTTATATATAATTTGGAAGATGCAAAAACTTGATCAGCCTTTTCCTTTTTTAAAATTTTAAATTTTCCTTAAATAAATCCAAGCTTCTATACAAATTTTCACATATGAACAAGATTTCTTTAACTCTCTTATACATTTCGTGTGAGGAAACAAATGTACCTAAACGATTTGTTTAGCAGTCCCCTTGCTCCATTTTCATTTCAATAGTCTTAAATTAATATTAATAGTCTTAAAATACATTAAGTAATAATGCATATTTTTGATAATTTCAATCCGAAAAAACACGGCCACTTAAGCACGATTAACAGAAACAAGGTATGCTCATTAGGGGTGTGACGTTACAATCATCTGCTTATGTTCGGAGAAAAGAAAAATAATTAACTTTATTTGATTGTTATTATAATTTTTTTCTATTTTTAAACTGCTCATCAAGAAAAATCAAGTAAAATGAATTATCTTTCTCTCCACGTGTTCAATTTATTCAATATACATATATAATTATAAATGTGAATAGAGTTTTTTTAAAAAGCTTCTTTAAAATGACTTATACAATTTTGAGCTTCTTTATTATAGATTGACATATTGGCCGCGTTCGGGTACGTCGCCAATGGTATCTAGATTTGTTCGTGTTGTTGTAATGCCTAAAGAAAAAACCAGCCGACGAACCAAACAGCTGATATCAAAAAGAAATCTAAGGCTATCCCAAAAATGTTCGGATCTGTTTAGATTAAGGCTCTCCCAAACCAACGCGGAACATTCGCTATGCAGGGCGAACCATTCACAATCATAAAAAATAAATGACAAATAAATAATGCTAAACAACAAAAAAAAAACTGCTGTCGGCGAATGTTCCGCGCCGCTTTCGCGTTGGTTTGGGAGAGATAATTCATACTAGCAGCTGATATCTCACCTATTTATTTTCCGGGTCTTCGTTTGGTTTGGTTACATACACGGTTTTAGTCGTTCGAAAACGTATCAGATGCTTAAGTAGATACCATATGTCTGCCTACCACCCGAACGTGGCCATTCTTTTATGATTCCTTAGTAAGACAGTTTAAAGACAGCAACTTATATAAAAATTTTATGCAGCCTTTTTAAAGTGACATTTTCAATCATCTTCTGTGACATCAATTTTAGAAGTCTATTTGAATGACAGCTCGCAAACTCGGTAAGTCCTCTTTATCTTATTACTATTCGGCTTTAAAGAATAGTTATCAACTCGTTACATGTATAAGAAATTCAATTCCGCCGAAGGCTGTACCGAAGCTTTATATAAAGTAAAACCTGCGGCACATCAATATTTTTAAGCTAAAAGAAGCTGAATTGTTAGTTGGGAAGTTACTAGTGTGGGTCGACCCCAGACTCATTTTTAATTTTTTGTGTTTAGCCTAAGTACAAAAGGCCTGTAACTATGACAAATGCAGAAATGTTGGTTACTATATACAAATTCCTTAGATAACAAAAAAGGCAAAAGCACTAATGCATTTGTTACAAATTCAGCAAATAACTTGGTTTCGAGTATGACCATGAAAGATCTCGAAGAGTTATTCGAACCCAAACAAAATCATCTAGCAACGAAGAATGAGACATAGAAGAGGTTCTCGTCGATATCGGTGTCCTAAGGCGAGAAAATGATGAACTAAGATCCCATGTCAACTCGCTTCAGGAAAAAGTTCGATTCCTTGAGAAACAAATTGAAAACATTAAATTGCAATCCAACGAAAAGAATTTATTTTTCCGATTAGAATCCAATGGTAACAATAATCCGGAACAGCAAGTGGCAGAAATTTGTGCTCAGCTGTCAATCGACAAAAATACCAACAACGTCGAAGAAATCAAACAAGTGAAATCATGGAACCCAAAATATAATAACTTTATTGTTAAGCTTATTTTGTTAATGGTTACACAATTTTAAAGAACACAGGAAAATTAACTAACACAAACATTTCTGTACAAAAAGACTACCCACGAAATATGAGAGCTAGAAGAGCACATTTATTGCGAGTACGAAAAATGTTAAAACGCTTAGAGGTCAAGACCGCTAAATCTAAAGTTATGGTTTTTAAAAAGGGCCCCGGAAGAACGTCAAGAGAAGAACACTGGAAATACTGGAGGTAGTTAAATCATATATTTATTTGGGAGTAGAATTCACATACAATATGAAGCTGGAGAAACATCTTAAAACTAAATTAAATAAAGCCAAAGCTGCAATATCTACAAATTGGAAAAAAATCTTTAACAATAGTCTTATAAAGCTTAGTACGAAGCATAAAGTGTTCAATGCAACGGCTTAATCTATATTATTTTATGCAGCACAGGTGTGGGGAGTGCAAAAATTCGAGCTGGTGGAATATCTGCTTCGTTTTTTTTTCTGAGAAAAATCTTCTTTTTGCCTATCAATACTCATAAGTATATGTATTACTTGGAAACCGGGCTTCCAACCATGTTTATTTCGACATTAAAGCTCAATGCGGATTACATTTTAAGGGTGTTGCATATGGATGATAATAGACTTCCGAAGAAGATATTGCAACTTGCAGTGAAACAAAAGAGGATTTTCATAAAGGATTGGAAGCTGGTAGCAGCGAACTGTGCGATTGTTTTAAATTTGTCTGATATTAATGCAGCCGATTTGAAAAAAATCTCTGTATGAAGTAATCTCTGTCACCGATGAAAATGAAAGATACGCATTCATTGAAAAAGCACGATCATCAACTGCGAGACATTATTATTCAAGATGTAACCTGAATCTCAATGAGAAAAATTATTTCAACAGCTCTTACAGTAGAAACATAATTTCAACTATTTTTAAAATAAGAGGAGAATTGGTGAAGCTAAACTACAGGCCTCATCAAAATGAAGAAACTGACATTTGTACACTTTGCAATCTACGTGAGAAGGAAGATTTGAAACATTTCATTGGAGTTTGCCCAGTCCTGAAGGAGATAAGGCGAGTTTTCGTTGAAAAAAATACCTTGCAATGGGAAGAAGTGGCTATCTATTTAAATGGGCAAGATTGGCTACGTTTGACGAACATTGTAAAGAAGCGCTGTCGTATAGGTCAAGGATCATCAGTGAAAGCTTTTAATAAATTATTTTTTTAATTGTGTGTATCGCTTAACATAATGAAATGCAAATACCAATAATTATGCTCAGAAATTCCGATTTAACTAATCTAAAAGTCCTTTTAAATGTTCTTTAAAGTTAATTGAATCATAATTTTGTTTTAACTAAACTTAAAGTCAATAGAAACCTTAATTTGTTTTGGCTAAACTAAAAGTCCCTAGAATTTCAAAGGAGAATGGGCAAAAATGTATGGGAGCTGGTCTACCCACTCAACAGCAATGTGTTGTATGTCGTTGAAAATTTAATTTTACTTACTTCATTTCATTGTATGACCATTAAGCTCTAAACTATGGGGTTCGTGAGATATTCGGAATCAAAGCACCGAAAAAGACAATAATGCATTTCTTCATTGGTAGTGTGTCCTCATACCTACATTAATCTGTGATACATCGTTGAAAAGATAATTTTGTATACTTTATTTTTGTATATAGCCGTGAAGACGTAGATCATAGGGTGCAAGAGATATGTGGGCATACAAATCGGCAAATATAACAGCAATGCAATTCTTCATTTGGTCCCGGTCTACCGACTCAACAGTAATGAGTCATACATCGTTGTAAAGGTTATGGCATTTGCTTCATTTCATTATATGGCAGTTAAGCTCTAAACCATGGGGTTCGTAAGATATTCGGCTCTTAAGCACAAAAAACAGCAGTAATGCAATTCTGCATCGGTAACTTATCAACCAAGTCAACAACTATGAGTCATAAGTCGTTGAAAAGGCTGTTGCGTGTACTTCTTTTTATTATATGACCGTTAAAGTGTAAATAATGGGATTCGAGAGATATGTGCCAAAAACGCTGAAAAGTGCAGTAACGCAATTCCGCACTGGTAGCTGGTCTTTCAACTCGACAGAAATCTCTCTTATATCTTTGAAAACGCTATTGCATATACTTCATTTTGCAATATGCCGTTTAGCTGTAGACCGTGGGGTTCAAGAGGTATTTGGCCATCAAAATAGGCAAATATAACAAAAATGCACAGCTTCATTGGGTACTGGTCTACCAACTCAACAGTGACGAGTCATACGTCGTTGAAAAGCTTATGGCATCTGCTTCATTTCATTATATGGCAGTTAAGCTCTAAGCCATGGGGTTCGTAAGATATTCGGCTTTTAAGCACAAAAAAACGCAAAAATAAAATTCTGCATTGGTAACTGTTCAACTAACTCAACAATAATAAGTCCATGGTAAATGAAAATTAGGTGTACTTAATTTTGTTATGTGGCTTTTATTGATTAGGTAATAGGGTTCAAAAAATACTTTACAAAAATAAAGTTCCGTAGGAGATTCGCACTAACCTCAGAGTAAGCATTGCTATGAAAATCCACGCAATAAACGCTAGACAAAAATATTTCTTTACTAACCACATTTTGCATTGCATTATTCGATTCGTTTTGCTTTTAAATATTTGATCCTTTGTAAGTGCGTGTGTTAATTCGACTCTAATAATTAATAAGAAGAAGATGGAAGAAAACCGACAAGAGATATGCATTGTTTGTGAACGTTCTGTTTTACGACATCGGCGGCATTTAATAACTGAAAATGACGGGGCGCATGTTGTATCAATTTTGTGGTATATGTTCATAGCCCGGCATCAAAATGGGTTTACACCACCGCCTTAGTAATGTCATACTGGACGAAAGTATGATATAAATGTAAAAAAAAATTCAAATCAAATATTAAAAGTGTGTTTTTTTTTATTTATGTTTATATTTTGTATCCAAATACCTCTTAAACCCCACGGTCTACAGTTTAACGGCATATTGCAAAATAAAGTACATGCAATAGCGTTTTCAAAGATATAAGAGAGATTTCTGTCGAGTTGAAAGACCAGCTACCAGTGCGGAATTGCGTTACTGCACTTTTCAGCGTTTTTGGCACATATCTCTCGAATCCCATTATTTACACTTTAACGGTCATATAATAAAAAGAAGTACACGCAACAGCCTTTTCAACGACTTATGACTCATAGTTGTTGACTTGGTTGATAAGTTACCGATGCAGAATTGCATTACTGCTGTTTTTTGTGCTTAAGAGCCGAATATCTTACGAACCCCATGGTTTAGAGCTTAACTGCCATATAATGAAATGAAGCAAATGCCATAACCTTTACAACGATGTATGACTCATTACTGTTGAGTCGGTAGACCGGGACCAAATGAAGAATTGCATTGCTGTTATATTTGCCGATTTGTATGCCCACATATCTCTTGCACCCTATGATCTACGTCTTCACGGCTATATACAGAAATAAAGTACACAAAATTATCTTTTCAACGATGTATCACAGATTAATGTAGGTATGAGGACACACTACCAATGAAGAAATGCATTATTGTCTTTTTCGGTGTTTTGATTCCGAATATCTCACGAGTCCCATAGTTTAGAGCTTAATGGTAATACAATGAAATGAAGTCAGCAAAATTACCTTTTCAACGACATACAACACATTACTGTTGAGTGGGTAGACCACTTTGCCCATTCTCCTTTCGTTTCAAAAACCAAACTATAAAATGTAAAAGCTCTATTTTAACTGGAAATGTCTAGTCTTTTATATAATTTTCACCTTGCATACTAAAATTAAAAATGTTAACCCTTATGAGGGAATAATAATAAAAAAAAGTAAATGTAAATGTAAAACATGATATCTTAATTTGCAAATGTACCTTATTAAATTGCCACTCGGGCAGACGACATTGTTATGTCATGCCTTAATAATTTATTCAAGAATTTGTAGATAAAAATTAATTGTACTTAGGATCTTTAGTTGAATAATAAATCTAATCTAAATCTAAATAAGATTCAATTTTCGTAATAAACTCAATTTAGATAAAATTGCAGTTAGGCCACTATTGCACTCCCGGCCTGAATTGTAATCAGATTTTTTTTTAATTTTTGGTGTACCACATATTAGGTTATACCTCTAACATCAAAAACTGGGTTTTCGACTAATTTAATGAGCGTCTGGCGGGGATAAAGCTGAAAGGAAAACGTCTGTGACCTAATTATTTGAGATCAGGACAACATTAAAGGGTTTTCCAAAAACAGGTGTTATTTTGAATAGCCCGCCATTTCGGTAGTTGTCAGTTTTAAGCTGTCCTTTTTTATATTTGACAAGTAGAAACTACGCCATTAATAAAAATGGAACGATACACGCTTCAGCAACGCATTGAAATTATTAAAATTCACTATACAAAATGCATGAAAATGATCCGGAATTTCATCGAAAAATCATCTTGACTGATGAGGCCCATTTCCACCTCGGTGGCTACTTCAACAAGCAAAATTGTCGCATCTAGTGCTCGGAAATCCCAAGATTTATTGTTGAAAAGCCTTTCCATCCTCAACGAGTAACTGTTTGGTGAGGTTTATGGTCCGGCGGGGTCATTGGAAGTTACTTTTTCGAAAATTAGGCAGGAGCAAAAGCTACGGTGAATGGATTGCACTATCGAGAGATGATAAATAATTTTTGTATGGCCGACAATAGATGGTATTGATCTGGCAAACGTTTACTTTTAACAAGACGGCACTACGTGCCACTCAAGCAATGAAACCATCGATCTTTTACGGGAAAAGATACCGGACCATGTTATCTCTCGAAGAGGTGATCACAATTGGCCACCGAGATCTTGTTCGTCGTTCAAAACCAATGTGCATCGGTATCTCCTTCTAAATCCTCTCCAACTTACCAAATCGCTCGTGCTGTGTTAATAACATTTAAAGGGTAGCCATAATCCCTTTTACGCGCTTGGAATAAAAAAAAATAACACTTCTTATTGGAAAACTATTTATAACCAAAATATATAGAAATAGGAGTAAGGATTAAGGGTATACCCTTCGTGATATGAGGGGTCAAAGTCTGGCTGTTTTTAAGCCTTTGGCGAGTATAACGGTTTAAGAATCGCGTTTTTTTCGATTTTGTTGTATAGGTATCGGGTTTTTCAATAAGAGCGCTACTAAAGTTTTTTTTAAATAAAACAAAAATGGTTTTGGATATCAATTAAATTCTTTATTCATGTGAAAGTAGGCAGATGCCATTATGTATGAAACTCTATTTCTTTTGCATGGCCACCACGGGCACGCTTGCAGAAGTCCAGTCGCTGAACCTAATTTTCGACTACCTTATTGGCAAAGACCATAGACTTGACGTAGCCCTACAGGAAATAGTCTAACGGCTGGACCATTTCGTGAGATAACACGTTCTCCAATTTTGGTTTCCAATAAATTGATTGTGACATTCGCTGTGTGGCTTGTGGCGCCGTCCTGTTGGAACCACATGTCCTCCAAGTCCATATCATCCAATTGGGAACAAAAATATTCGGTTATCATTTAACGGTAGCGATCCCCATTCACAGTAACGTGTCGGTCTTGATCATCACGGAAGAAGTACGGCCCAATGACGCCGCCGGCCCATAAACCACACCAAACCGTAATTTTTTTCTGGATGCAATGATGACTCATGGAGAACGTGTGGATTGCTGCCTGACCAATACCGCATATTTTGTTTATTGACGAAGCCATTCAGCCAGAAATGAGCCTCATCGCTGAAGATGATTTTTCGATGAAAATCCGAATCATTTTCAAGTTGTTGCTCAGCCCAATTCACGAACATATGACGCTTCTGGTGGTCAAGCGGCTTCAGTTCTTTCGTCAATTTAATCTTGTGAGGATGTAGGCCAAGATCTTTTCGCAAAATTCGCCACAACGACGTCACAGATATGCCAAACGCTTGAGAACGACGTGTGAGAGACACATTTGGGCTTTCTGCAACTAAAGCCTAAGCAATATTCTCGACACTAGGGGCACTTTTTTGTCTCACTAGCACGGGAACATTTTGTACTGTGCCTGTGGAATCAAATTTTTTCACTAGACGCTCAATTGTTGATCTGCTAGGATGATTATGACGACCATAAATTGGACGTAGGGCTCTTAACGTTGAGGCCACTGACTCCGAATTTCAGTAGTAAATTTTAATAATTTCGACTCGTTGTAGGCTCGTATATTTTTCCATCATGAAATTGCAAACCTTACTGAAGAGAAATGTCAAAAGAACGGCAAAAAATATGGCGTTCTTTGCTGTCCCGGTTGCTCTACTTTGAAAAACTGTTGAAAAACCCTTTTTCAATCGAATTAAGTAAAACACATCGCCAGTGATTCAATGTCAATAGATTTCTTTGCACGCTCTGCAGGTTCAAGGATTTAAACTCCCTTTTTGGAGCCTCTGTCCCATTCACGCGACCCCGTCAATCCGCTTAGGATATGCTCAGTCACTAGGTAGGCGCCTCCTATGTTGTCAGTTGGCCTTCTGCTATCAGTTTGTGTATTTTCTATCGTGCCATAAACAATACCATAAGTTTAACCCCCTTTGGATCCTCTCTCCCACTCACGCAACTCCACCGCTCCACTTAGGGTATGCTCATTGATCAGTTACCATTCAGGAACCTATATATCAACAGTTTTCTTGAACACCACTGCTATTGTTGGCGGAGATTTCAATGTCGATCTACTTCTCAATTATCCCAATTCTAAAAAGTTGTTAGATTTCTTACAAACTATCCATTTATCAAAATTAAATCCCCTACCTATATATTTCCGTTCATCTTCTCCTACCTTACTTGACTTGGCTCTCGTGTCTGATATTGATAATGTAAATCTTTTAGATCAAATAACTCCACCTAGCAACTATGATCATGATTTATTATTTTTCAATTACTCACTTTCATTTGATACCGAGATATTAAACAATGAATTCTCTTTTCGGGATTTTCGAAATATAAACTTAAGTGCCCTTCAGGAAGCATGCAGGTTGCACAACTGGGATTTAATTTTTCAATATATTTGTGCTAATAGACAAATTGACATTTTTATGTCCTCTACTAAATATCTGTTTGAAAAATGTATTCCAATTAGAACAGTTAAGAAAAAAAGCTACGGATATGACTGGATAACTCTTAGGCTGAAGTCTCTTATTGCCGAGCGTGAGTATCTTTATGCCTGCCAAAGACATTTGAAAACTTTTGAATGTCGAAGACTTTTCAAAGTTGCTCGCAAAAAAGTGAAATTTGAGATGCGCCTAGCCAGAATTAACTTCTTTCGTTCGAAGTTTAATCTTTATCTCCAGCCTCGCACCCTTTGGCGGAATCTCCGTGATTCTGGTGTGCATGGGAAAATTAGTGTTGAATGTCCTTTTAATTCGGATGAAATGAACACCTATTTTGTTAATTCAACTCCCACCTTTGATGATAGTCATATGCAACCAAATCGACCCATTTCACCTTCCACTTCTTTTGACTTGTTTTTTTTCCGTAGTATAAACCTTATTGAACTCCAGACTATCTTTTTTTTCAATAAAATCGAACTCTATTGGATCTGACGAGCTTTCACCAAAATTTTTAAAACTCTTATTTCCTTTAGTGACAAAATATTTACTTTTCATTATAAATACTTGCCTCACTAAATCAATTTTTCCACTCAAATGGAAAGAAGCAATTGTGTTACCATTGCCTAAAAAAGCCTCACCTGAAAACTTGTGTGATTTCCGTGGAATTAGTTTTCTAAATATTTTGTCTTAGCTTCTCGAAAAATAACGTACATTCAATTCCTGGAACATATTGAATCTCAGAATCTTCTCACCCAATGGCAATCTGGCTTTCGTAAACATCACAGCTGTGACTCTGCTATGCTTAAAATCACATCTGACATTAGAACTGAGGTTTACAATGACAATGTTGTAGTTCTCGCCCTATTAGATTTCTCAAAGGCATTTGATTATGTTGACCATACAATCCTTGAAGATAAGCTAATTTCAGTTTGGTTTCTGTAGGTCAGCTGTGTCTCTTGTCAGTGAGTTTTCAACAAATCGTGCTCAGTGTGTTCGAATAAGAGGAATGTTGTCTAACAGCTTGTTGCTTTCTTAAGGTATTCCCCAGGGATCAATATTAGGTCCCCTGTTATTCGCCCTCTTTATTTATGACTTGGCTGGAATCAATCTTAGCTCTAGGATTCATCTGTATGCAGACGATGTGCAGCTATATTTAAGTCGTCCTATTGGTCTGACTTATAGCCCTTATAGTCCGTATAAATGAAGATTTAGAACTCATAAATAGCTGGGCAATAAACAATAAGCTTCTTCTAAACCCGGATAAATCAAAATGTATGTGCTTTTATAAGAATCCTGAGCTTTGTGATATCAACCCTATTTATTTAAATGGATCTTCACTGCCAGTTGTTAATAAGGCCAACAATTTAGGCATTGTAATAAATTCTGGCCTTAAGTGCAGTGACCATGTGAAGCTCATGATTAGTAGGATTTACAGTGGTTTACGAACTTTAAGATTAACTGTGTTCCTTATCCCCCCAGATTGGAAACTTAGATTATTTAAAACACTTTTGCTTCCTTTTTTCACATTGGGACGATTAATATACCCTAAGCTTGATTATGAGTGCCGAATGAATGTTGCTTTTAATGATTGTGTCCGGTACGTTTTTGGACTGACGAGGTTTAGTCATGTTTCATAAATCAAAGTATGTGGAATATAGATCACTTATATTTTTTTTTAAGTTATTCTTGTTAAAAAAAAACCATCTTATCTATATGAGTTTTTCACCGCACATCGTCCTTAAGAAATAAAATCTTCTTACTTCCTCGATGGAACCGATCAGTAATGAAGAATTCTTTTCCTGTTCAGATGGAAAATTTTTTTTTGACAATATTTCAGGCTTTCTATTTCACCTTAAAATTTTGGGCAATGTTTAATCTTGCTAAAATTTGCAAAAAAAAAAAAAATGGGAAGAACAGCCAAAAGGTCTAAGCATTAAAGAAACGAAGGATTGCATAAATATTTCCTTGGATGACTATTGGATGATTATGGAAAAATCAGTTCATTGCTTCTGTGACGCTGTTGTAATTGCTAATGGAAAAGCTAACGGAGCAGTTTAATCAGATTTGGCTCCTATAACGATTTGGCTTCCCATCAGAAGGATTGCTGGGGCGCTTAAACAACTAGTGGCACTTTAATATCTGAAATCGGAAGCAATATTGTTAGTTGGGTAAACTGGGTCGCCCACAGGTTTAAGTGGGAAGGATTTTTAGAAAGAGACTCAGACTGCGTTACTTAATTAGACCCAAAATGCTGCTGAATTTCCATTGTGGACGATACAGCTTGACGGACCCAACGTATTTAATAGTTTCTGACTTCTGAGATTATAAGTGACAAAACAACACAATTTATAGGTACGTTCTTTAAATTATGATAATAATGATTAAGAGCGTTTTCAATGCAGAACCGGTTCAATTTGAGTATGTATTTCAAAATTCCATTATAAAGCTATTGGTTAAGTTTATCGAAGCTTAAAAAAATTATGTTAACGCAATTTTCCATTTTAATTTGCTTAAAATCCAATGTTGCAATAACTTAATGCTGCTGTCCCTGACAATTTTCTCTTTTGGCCTTTTTAGCACAACAAACAAAAAAAATAATTGAATCCTTATACGAATGCATCAAAGTCTGTAAAAATTGTGATCCAAAGTAATCCTTTTTATTTATTTTCCTTACAGATTTTTTTTGCACAAAAGTCACATCAGCGAGCTATTATGACTACGAGACGAAGACAGCAAAATTTACTGATGGTTTACCACCACCACCAGCCACCACCAGCACCATCCTTTATCGAAAGATTTACATACGAAGCACCACAGAATGTGTGTGGATGAGGATGTGGATTTTGGATAATCGAATTGCGTTCGTCCGGAATCCTTTTGTATCCCGTTATAAGGAATCTCTTATGATGATAGCGATGGATGGTGAAAAACGGATAAAAGACTAAAGTCAAACGAAGAGAAAAATTACGTTCACTCCGTTTATTTTTCTCGATCAACCGTGGGGTTTTCCCTCTTTCTTGTTGTTGTAATATATGTATAGAAAGAACTCAGCTGTCATGCGGTATCTACCCAGAGCTAGAGCTACTGCGCCGCACCACTAAGAATTTCAATATCCATTCGGAGGTTTTGTTTCTTTTTCTTCAATTTTTGTGGTTTCCCAGAGGATGCTTTATTCCTACTGATGTGCTTGTTCAATGGGAAGAACCTAAACGAACGACGTATAATATGATGTAAAAGGCAATGATGGTACGATGGTGATGCTTTTTAATAGCTGAGAGAATAAAATTTGTGTCTGATATTACTTCATCTTCATAATGTAGGTATAGGTAAGTACCTACCTATACAATCTACGTTATTATTTGCATAGGTATAAAATAAGCCATTGAGTTGGTTTGGGGATTTTTTTTTTGTATTTTTACTTAAAAAGCGTTAATCGGATTTTTGTTAATTTTTTTTTGTGACGTATTTAAATTCAGTATTAAAAATTAATTCATTTTAATACCTTAATGCGTTTATGTTATGTTTACGAAGTTTGTTTGGCATACAACTAGGAGTGAGGTGAGACACCTTCCGCAAATAAAGATCCAATGTGTTTTATGGACTCCTGAAATTTCGGTTAGGTGGGCAAAAGATGACTGATAACAAAAATAATAACAACAAGGGTGGAAAATGGCAAGTTTCTGTCTAGTTTGGGCAAGGCACTAGTAAGTTTTCAATAGAAAAAAATAGATGGGAAAACTTGTCAAATACCTGTGGGGACCTCGTTTGTTTAAACATGTTGGACATGTAATTAAAGAAATAATGTATGCAAAAGATTTCTCTGGTTAAATCATCAGGCAATGATCTTCCAATTACGTTTCTACAATCTATAGCTTTTCCAACTTGTCTGAGTCTCCCAACTCAAATCATCTCATCCGGGCTCAATCTGACCTTATATTGAACCCTTATCTATGGTACTGTAAAAGTGTCTTAAGTCGTTCTGCAACACTTTAATCGGCAAGTATCAGTGCTTCCAGTCCGAAAGATCGAACGTAGACCAAATTTTCTCACTGAAACAGTTTTAGACAAGACCAAAGAACTTTATGACGCAACCCACCATCTTTTCATCAACTTTAAGGCCGCATATATTATAGCCGCTTGAGATTGGGATCGCGGGACAACTGATCCAGTTGTGTCGCGACACATTAGAGAACTCACGGTGCAACGCCCAACTAACAATTTTTCCTCTATAAGGTTCATTTTTTTGAATTTCTATAAGTTATTATTTTTACAAGGCTTGTATTTAGTTTGGACATCGAAGTTGCAAATTTTCGAAGCTATATTTTTGCAAACAGCTTCCTACAAACCTATTACAAGCAGAATCTTTAATTTTCTGCAAGCCAGAATATTTACAATTTGGTTATAGGTTTCGTAAGGCTTCCCAGAAATTAGTTTTGAGAGGCATGCGAAATAAAAGCAAAGAAAAAGCTTTCATAAGGAAGCACTGCCAAGAGCTCTGGAAGGGCCTACTTTCAAAGGCCTGAATCAAGCTATTATGTGTACAAACGTCTAATGGAAGCATAGCCCATCAAACACAAGCCCGACACAAGCATAATAATTGTGTGAACTCTGTCAGATGCGTGCGAAGTGATGTCAGCCTATATTGTTTCTATAAGATCTGCGCAGAGGTGGTTATGCAAACATAATTTTAATCATCCTCTAAGGCGCATGCGCAGGAAGTAATAATTCCGATTATTTGGTCCTAGCGAAGTGTTGCACACTCAACATGAAAGCATTAAAAGTTGGTTCTTCGCATGGAAACTTGAAAAAACTTAATGATGGTCGTTATTGTTTATGTTTTTTATTTTGGCAAATTAGTGTTTTTAAAAAAGATACAAATTAAAATCGTCTGTAAATGGTTTGTGTACAAAATTAAAAGTACATATTTTATGGAGCATTAATGAGTTTTTATTTTTTTTTCTCAAATCAAAGCCTTTCGTTCTCAAAAACAATCGAATTCAATGAAAAAGGAACTTACATATATTTTAATTGTTGTCTCACAAAATGTATGTTTGTCTGACCACTTCCATGTTTTCTCTGATGAGTAATCATGGAAACATTAAAAATTAAAAAAAAAAAATAACATTAAGTAAAAAAACTCCCTTGCAAACAGCAGACGAATGGTCACCTGTATTTTTTAAATTAGTTCAATTCATCAGAAAGTCCCAAGGAAGTTTTTAGGAAGCTAATTTTGGTTTCAAGTGGTTTCAATTTGGCACTCGTTTTTCATATGCCAGGCTAGCTCAATACATAAGGTGCCCGAATCTCAACCCAACCATCCTCGGTTCAAATCCCGAAAAATCCATCAAGTAAGTAATGTGTTTTTTTCAGATATAAATAATTATTGTGCATTAAGTTCCAGAATAAAATCATTACTTGCATGAAAATAAAGGAGAAAATGTAGAAATAAAAATAAAGAATTTATTTTTATTTTGTTTTGCATTGTGCTTCGAAAAGGGTTTTCCTAGGCCTCGACAAGCCTTGTATAAGGTTTTTTTAGATGTGCCTATCGAAACACTTGAACAAAACTACACTACTACATTTGCAATGTTTGAGTGTAGTTTTGTTCTATAAGGCTGATTGGTTAAAAACCTTTCGAGCTACTCAATGTGGGCCAAATGTGTTTCTCTAAGGCCTTATAGAGTCAAATTTGCTGATTAGGAAATAACTTCGATAGACCCATACAGAAGTTAAATTGATAGTTGGGCGAGCAATTAGGAAATAGATCTTCCGAAATTTTACAAACATGTACAGGGTTTCGGAAAGGAGATGCGCTCTCATGTGACTTCTTCAATCTCGTTCTGGAGCAGATGGTGTTTAGACGAGGCGTCAAAACTGAAGGCATTATCTCCACAGGTTCGTCCAACTACTGGGATATGCGGACGATATAGGCATCATTCGTCGCTCCCAACGTGCCCTTATAACAGGGCGCGCCGCGCCGCTTGAAGAACAGGTGGAACTCCTTGGTCTTGAAGTAAACGTGGATAAGACTAAGCACCAGCTATCAACCAACAAAAAAGCATCTGTCCGCTAGAATAAAACGTCACAACTTATAGCCGCAACTTTGGAGTAGTTAAGCAGTTCATCCACCTTAGAGTATATAAACACCTAAGTTTAAATCTAGCAAAGATCTACCCTTGGAAACCGCTTCTAATACCATTTGACATACAAATGGGTTGGCCGCGCCGTCCGGCCGTTTGCTCCGAGGACACAGAAACCATATTCAGCTGGGCGGCGGGCGGTGGACAAAATGAAACATTGAATTGGCCTGGATCTAGACTTCCACGAAGACGACGAACAAATTCAGGATGATCGAAACTGTAACGATGAGGAAAAGGGATAGGCATACATAGCAACAAGGAGAAGTACATTGCCCCAACACCATCCGCATTCCAAAGGGTGATCAATCAAGAGGTACTTTTTGTTTAAATGCGAAATAGCACAAAAAGTTCAAATATATCGTGAAATCCTTATCATAACGAAATTTAAAAAGCCACTTCTTACATTCATGTTCTAAAGATAATCCATTTTAAATGTTGGTCGCAACTACGCCGCCGTAGCTCGTCCATGCGGACGTTCCATTTTTTGATGACACATTCGAGTTCGGGTAATGTCGGTTTCCAATGCTTAAATCGTAGCTTGCTTATCCACAAACACATTAGATTTACGGTGGCATATCGCATGATCTGGTTGGCCAATTCAATTAACCGGAGCGTGAAATTAATTGTTCACCGCGAAGCGACCTCTCAATATGTCCATTGTTTCACTGGCTACTGGCTGTGTGGCAAGTAGCGCCCATCTGGTTGGAACCAAATGTTGTCGAGATCTCGGGCTTCAATTTCAGGCAAAAATGGCCCGCTATCGTGGCGCGATAACGAGCCCCATATAGAGTTACGTTGGCGCCAGCCTCATTTTTGAAGAAATACAGACCCATGGCGATGATTCCACCAGCCCATAAACCACCACCACAAGGTTGTTTTGAGTCGGTGTAACTGCAGGTCTTGCACCTCTTTCGGTTGTTTTTGGTCTATATACTGCAATTTTGCTCAACAACTTATGCATTGTGCCAGAAATGGGCCTCATCGCTGAACAAAATGTTGGTAGAAAACAGTGGATCTTCAGCAAAGGAAAAATGCGATTTTGGGGATTTCGGGTGACATTTGGAAAACTCTGTTACCGATTTGTCAAGTCATAGACTGTGAAATTAAATTGAAGGATGATGTTATGAGATTAAATTTTTTTCGGGGGAAAATGTGATTTTGGGGCTTTTGGGTGACATTTGTAACGAAATATTCCTTGTACGCCCTAATTTCGTTTCTTACCTATTTTTTTTTAACGTATAAACTGTCAAATTCCATTAAAGGATGGCTACGATAATGATGGATTAAAAAAACAGGGTTAGAAATGTGTGCGTTAGCCTCGTTTCACACACATTCAGTTTCTTTCGGTTCGGTCTCTATTCGGTTTGTATTCGGCTGTGCCTGATATGTGTGAAACGATAAAACGGCAAAAATAAAAACCTAATAGAAACCATAGAGCACCGTTTTATCGTTTCACACATATCAGGCACAGCCGAATACAAACCGAACCGAATGGAACCGAATGTGTGTGTAACGAGCCTGACTGTAACTTTGGCACAGTTATGATATTTTTGAGAATATATCAACGTTGCTCTCCAAGATCTGACAGTTTGTGATTTTCTGTGCACAAAGTAAAGGATCGGACCTATTATTTTAATTCTTAGTAGGTTAGTTATCAAAAAGTTTCAAGTAAATTTATTTAATTTGGAGTTTTTTTTTCTTAAATCAGTCAACTTTTATTAACAACGTACAAAAATACCACAAAACTTCAAACGAATATGAATTTAAATATTCTCACAGCTTGGGATGTTGAAGGTCATATGTGAGTTTTCTGAATGATAAGTTTATCGATAAGTTCATAAATTAAAAAACAAATATTAGCGAGCGACAACTTTCGAAGATTTCTGTGGATACTGTTAATATGCAAAAGAACAATCCAGGCGGACTATCAAGTCTTCTTATTCCTCTGAAGCTTGAAATGCGAGTTGCCAGGAGTATGATAATAATGGTTGATTTTAATGTTTAAGTAAGAGAAATTTTTTAAATAGCCAGTTAAACCTCGGATATATGTATAAGAATTTTCTTTAGATAAAGCAAACATCTTTTCCTGTTGCTGCAGTTTTAATGCATCTATAAGCTTAACTGATGTTTAAAAAATTGGCTCTATGTTAAAAAAGAAATAAAAAAAATTAATCGTTTTAAATGTACATCTTTATAATACAGATCCGTCGAAAACAAATGAGAAAGCTTTTGAACGAGGAATTCATGAAAATTAACGCTGAATTGAATTCTATGGGATTGGCATTGCTTCAAACTACTAGACAGTAGTCAAATATGATTTGTTATGTCAAGAATTTATCAATTTTGTTAAATTGTAAATAAAATTCATCTTAAATGTTATTTTGATCGGGCAGAATTTTTCTTTAATATCCAATAGGTACCTACAAGAGCCGATAGTAAATTATGGGAGTGGATGTATAACCAAAATCTGAGTATCAGGGCTTATAGTGAAATAATGTTGTGCTATCTCAGCCTTTAGCGGGTGGTTGCGAGGTTGTTGAAAAAAGAGATTTTCTAAATTTCTTATAAATTATATTATCACTTCAAACAACTTTTTGGAAAAACATCATGTTGATCTGTTAAAGTCAAAACATCTGAGGCATAATTCTCAGCTGAAGCGAAGCGAAGATGGATTAAGCAGTGAATGAGGGATAAACCTGGTATTTATATGTTGTCATCAAGAAAGGTACACTTGACACTGACGTCTTGGACAGAACGTTACTATACGCAGATCAAACTTTGAAGTTTGAAGACTACAATACCAGCGCTGAGACCGAACGAAGGATAACTTTTGCCAATACCTGTTTCTTTGGGCTAAGCAGGCAATTGAGAAGCAAAGCCCTCTCCCTGTATGAGACACTCATCAATCCGGTCCTGCTATATTGTGTAGATGCTTAGACCCTGTTAACGATGGATGAGTTCGCCTAAAGCTTATTTGAGAGACAAATTCTTCGGGTGATCGGGGGTCCAGTATGCATAGACGGGGAATGTAGGAGAAGATTTACCAAAAACTGTACAGTACGTACAGCCAAATTGACCTACATAATCACAGAAGTATAAAGGCAAAGACTGAAGTGGCTGGATTATTTCGAGGGGATGGAAGCCAATGCTCCGGGCCACAGAGTCTTTGAATCTATCCGCGATGGACAGCGCAGTAAAGGAATACCGCGAAACCGGTGGCCACGAGACGAGACTGCCCTTTAAGCATCCGAGACGAGACCGGGACGAGACGTAATTATACGAGACGAGACTGAAAATTTTTGATTTTAACGAGGCCGAGACGAGACTTACAAAAGTCTCGCAGAGTCTCGTCTCGTGGCCAGCCCTAGGCATAGTTCTCAGCTGTAGCGAAACGAAGATGGATTAAGCAGTGAATGAGGGATAAACCTGGTATTTATATGTTGTCATCAAGAAAGGTACACTTGACACTGACGTCTTGGACAGAACGTTACTATACGCAGATCAAACTTTGAAGTTAGGACTCTGGCTGCCTGATGGGCAGCTCTGACTACAATACCAGCGCTGAGACCAAACGAAGGATAACTTTTGCCAATAGCTGTTTCTTTGGGCTAAGCAGGCAATTGAGAAGCAAAGTCCTCTCCCTGTATAAGACACTCATCAATCCGGTCCTGCTGTATAGTGTAGATGCTTAGACCCTGTAAGCGATGGATGAGTTCGCCTAAAGCATATTTGAGAGACAAATTCTTCGGGTGATCGGGTGTCCAGTATGCATAGACGGGGTATGTAGGAGAAGATTTACCAAAAACTGTACAGAACGTACAGCCAAATCGACCTAATCACAGAAGTATAAAAAATCTATCCGCGATGGACAGCGCAGTAAAGGAAGACCGCGAAACCGGTGGCCACGAGACGAGACTGCCCTTTAAGCATCCGAGACCGGGACGAGACGTAATTATACGAGACCGAGACGAGACTGAAAATTTTCGATTTTAACAGACCGAGACGAGACTGAAAACAGTCTCGCCGGGTATCGTCTCGTGGCCAGCCCTAGCGTCAATCAACTAGGCGTGGGAAACTGATAACAGCTACGACCCAAACGCAAAATAGTTGGCCTACTCATCCATAAACACATTAATCCTATTTATGTACCTTAATTTTCTGTCCCAAGCAGTTGTTGATTAAATTTTTTTTTGTCAATGTAATAAATTACATTTAATGAGTAAATAAGACCAAACAGTACTTATAGCCTTATTCTGGCAACCTCACTGATGCCTCACAAAGTCACAATAAACTCACAACTCGTGGTGAAATCGCCTCATAAAAACTTAAAAATTATGATCTGCTCCTTGGCAGATCACAACTCACGTTGTTTTGTGAGGTTTATTATGAGGGCTCCCATAGAAAACGAAAGTGTGACCGCCTTATAAGAATACAAACTCACAAAAAATTGTGACTTGTGTGCCTCACAACGGCAGAATAGGACTGTTAATTTGAGAAAACACACATGGCTCCAGGTTGCATTCTCTTAAATAAAGATAAGAGCATAATAATAATATGGGATGCAAATAAGTTGGTCCATGACGATTTAAATAGATGTTCAGTTAACCGTTATTAAAAAAATGACATGCACTTGTTTTGCTGTTTATTGATCTCTTATTTTAAGAAAGCCAGCAACAGTTTAGTGTCAATCATGGTGCGTGGTGTTGCATTATCACGAGACCTTAAAGAATACATAGTTTAAGCCTTCGAAACGGGATTGTCGAGCTACAAAATAGCAAACCAATTTAATTTACCTCGCTCATCAATTCGAAACTTTATCACAAAGTTCAAAAAAAAAAATCGAAATGTGGAGGTTGGTAAAAAAAAACTGGACGCCCACCAATTGCGAAACCTTGAGATTGCCGAGTCTTAAAAAAATAATAAAGGAAAATCGACGTCAAACTGCCGCTGCAATAACTGTTCCATGGAGAGAAAGAATCCAAAAAAGTGTTTCAGTCGACACTTGTAAGCGGACAATGAAAAAAAATTGGATATAAATTGTATAAGGTTTGTTTTAGATTTATTAAAATTAGAGCTATTTTAATTCGTTAAAACATAGGCCAAAGAACAATCACTTTTAACACCCAAACAAAAGAAAAGGCGCCTAGAGTGGGCCTAGCAACGTAAGAACTGGATTTTAAGTCAATGGCGGTCTGTTATTTGGAGTGATGAGTCGAGGTTTGAAGTTTGCGTGGGCGACGAACGAAAACGTGTCATAAGAAACTCCAAAGAGGCCATTCACAAAGATTGCCTTAAAAAACAGTCAAGTTTCCAGCATCTCTAATGATATGGGGATGCATGTCTGGGCGAGGTTTGGGCAATTTACATTTTGTAAATGGAACTGTCAATGCTACCAAGTACCGGGATATTCTGGAAAATGAGCTACTCCCATCAATACCACGACTTCAAACTAGTGATGGAGATTTCATTTTCCAACAGGATGATGCTTCCCGCAAGGTCTACAATGGCGTGGTTATCTGCTGAAGCAATTCCTTTACTGGAATGGCCTTCCCGCAGCCCTGACCTTTCGCCAATTGAAACTGTCTGGCATAGAATGAAGCAAAACCTCCGAAAAGAACCATGTCGGACTCTTCAAGTCATGAAAGCTAAAATCATAAATATTTGGGAATCTTTTGGTACCGAAGCATGTCAAAAATTAGTTGACACAATGCCACGACACATAGAAGCAGTTATCAAGGCCAGAGGCGACGTAACACCATGGTAAAATAAAAATTAAGACGCGTAGGCCAACTATTTGCGTTTAAGCAAATGTATCAATCGTTATTTTATTTTTTAAGACTGCTCTATAAACAAATAAAAATAAATTGGGTGGCGCAACCGCTCGTGAAGTACCAGGGCCTAGGGACTAACAACTCGCAACCATTCCTGTGTGCGCCTGTCGACAGGAATGGAAGGGACCTACAATTTTATGCCGAATCCGAACGGCTAGACGAGAAGCACTTATTCGTGACAAGTTATACTCTTGGAAGATTGGTCAATTCCTCGCAAGAGTCAATAGCCCTGAAAAAAAACTTTTTAGTTTTAGCTGGACGAGGCTGGGAAGCGAACCCAGACCTCCAGCGTGACAGTCGAACGCACTAACCATTACGTTACGGGCTACTGCCCATAAGGTTATTTAATTGAAGTCATTTTGTTTTTGTTACTTATTTCTATCTAAAATAAATATATCTAAAGAAAAATATTGAGTTTATTGCCGATGGAATTTAAGAACCAGCAGATTTTTGTTTTTTATCATAGGTAGTCCAACTATTTTGCGTTTGGGCTCGTAGCTAGGGATTGAGCTGGCTGGAGATTTCTTGTTAGTTGAAGCGCTGGTCCACACCGTACTGTAGCGATACCGTAAGTAAAAAGTATCTTCGGTTGTCGTTTTCAGGTCAATAAGAATAATTCTGCTACTGCTTTAGATTACAATAAAATGAGATGCGATTGGTTATGAATCAGCTTTCGAGGTTCCGAGTTTCCAAATTTTAACGTCGATAGCTATGTCTCTGGCTTCATTTATAGCGCTCAGATAACCTTTCACAAAATTGAAGACAACAGGACACACAAAAATTTGTTCATATATTTTAAAACGACATTTACATCTGAACATTTTTGAATGAAAACAACAACAACTTAAGTGTTCTACCACCAATTTTTGTTGGCTGAAGTAATAGCTATTTCACGAGTGCTAACCCGATCATCAGACTTCTTTGTGTGGTGCTGAGTCTTAATATGTTAATTTTTTTTTTATTTGAAAAGCTTTGCCCTTCATAGGGATTGAACCTAAGACTTCAACTGTGACTGGAATTCGGAAGCCGACGACGGCCTACCCATGGCGCTAGCGAAGCCACATGTCAAGTTCCATCTCAGTGCAGGTTTTGTTGCTTATCAAATACATTTGAACGACTAGCATTTTTATTAGAGCACACAAGCTTGCTGTTATAACATTCAGTTTCTTTCTTATTTTCTCCGTACACGGTTCATATGCCAACAATTCGTTGGTCATACAAGGGGGGATGACGGGCAAAGCTTTTCAAATAAAAAAAAAAAAAAAGTTAACATATTAAGACTCAGCACCACACAAAGAAGTCTGATGGTCTGGTTGGCACTCGTGAAATATCTATAACTTCAGCCAAAAAACTTGATAGTAGAACACTTAGGTTGTTGTTGTTTTCATTCAAAAATGTTCAATGTTAATTGTTGTCTGCGCAGCGTGACTACATTGTATGAAATTTAGTTCATACAAAAATCCTAATGACATTTACATCTCTTCGATCTTCAACAGTGATTTTCTTAGTTTTTTGAGATGGTTTTGTAATATTATGGTTTTCCCAAAACATTATGAGGGTAAATTTCAAACCAGCAATATTTATAACTTCTCTCGACAATAGGAACAAATTAACGTCACCATATACTCAAGAAGCGTGACAATGACAAATACATTTATCACCTCGACCGCAGTCTAAATCAAAACAGAAAACGCAATTTTGGCACTCGAGCGCGGTGCAAGAAATACATAATATCTCAAAAAATATCAACACGCAGTGGTTAAAATCGAAACCGAAGAACAAAGTTCTGTGGAACCGAAAGAGAACTTCAAATGGCGATGGATGCCTGCCCCGCCGGCTGAGAGAAATACAAAAAAAAAAGTTGCGATTTTCTATCATTTTCCTTAAAGCGCCGGAGTTGGTCTATTTTTCTTACCTAAATATTTAATTATTTTTATTATTAAATTATGTCAACACAAGTCAGGGGCCCAAATCTGCAAACGTGATTTTATCTTGGCAGCTAACGTGCACAAAGGGGCCCGATTTCGACAGCGTTAATGATTTTTCAAATTTCCAGGCCCTAGCAAATCACGGGAATATTTTTCATTGCATGCAGAACTGGGCCCCAGGATGCATGAAAAAACTTTTTCAAATTAAAAAAAAAACTATGACAGACAAAAATTACAATTCAACTTATTGTTTCAAATTTTCCGGCGCCTAGAAAATCATGAGAATATTTTAATGCTTGATGACCTGGGCCCAGATTGTATTGAAAAACATTTCAAATAAAAAAATAAAATAAAAAATATTGATTCAACTTATCGCTTCAAATTTCCGGGCCCATAGAAAATCCTGAGCCCCCGTCCCCCCCGCCCCTCTCGACCGTGCTGAATTTGCACAACGCAACGATGTGAAAAACTACAGTTTATAACTCAATGACAGTGATAGAATTATAGTCTCCCTTTCTAAAAGTTAATCCCAAACCGTTTAGAAACCTTTTATAAACAAAATAAACAAACGGTTGAATTTCTTAACCTTTTTTTGTCAATCAACTCAATCATTTTAATTTAATGTCTTCTGAGTAATTAATTTTTAAAACCTTGACCGATATGGCGATATACCTTTTCTGCTTGATGTCAAAAACCAAACTGATGCTTTAGAGAAAGAATAAAAATAAATACAAAACCTTTACCTTTCCGGAAGTTAACTCACTTTACTGAAAGGCGACTACTTTACTGTTTTCGCACCATTTAATTTATACCGAGATTAATAAAATAATGAATTCCTTTTTTGAATCAAATAGTTACAGTCCATATATAATGTATTCAAAAATGCCATAAAGCCCTCTGTAAGTGGTGCGACTTAATGGCTTGGTCCATTAAAATAAGTTATGTCAAGGAGACTCGCATCAGCACACTACCTGAGCTAGTGGTCTCTATAATGTCTCAAATATTCAAATGTTCTTGTTGTTATTCTTACCTTCTGTGAGTTCCTAGTTCACTTCTTTTTCTTTTATTTCTTGCAAGAAAAAAATCTTAAGTACAGTAGTTGAAGACCTTTCTTAGAATATCACAATGACAGATTTACCTTCCCCATTCCTATTCTAGGAGGTATAGGTAGGTACATTTATAGCTGTAGGTAGGTACCATATTGACAAGACCGATTCGGAATAACTTAGGAATTTTTCTGATATTTCACCTTCATTTGATTCAATTTTGCCATTTTATTGATAGCTTAAGCAATTCACTGGAGTGCAAAAAAGGACGACAATTACCAAGAGTCCAAGAGGTATTATACGCGATGGAGTTCACCTAGGAGTTTCCGTTTTATCAGTTTTTTTTTTCTTGTGACAGCCACTTCCTTTGCATTTATCGAATTGAGCATATCGCGATGTAAGAAAAAACTTTAAATTCAATTGAAAGTGAAGGTTTTTGCTTAACAAAATTATATATGTTCTTTCATTAAAGCTTTAACTATAGACATACAACTTATTTAGTAGCTTTACTGATTTTGCAAAAATGTTATTTTGAGCTCAATTTGGGTGCTGTTAGGGTAAAAAATTCACATATGTATTTCTAAATATTTGTACGGACATTTACGAGATGATTGGTTGCTGTACGATTCGGGAAAGTACTGATTCTATTAACTTGACGATGTCCATGGTCGTAACGCGCGATTAAAAACAAATTGTGCCTATTTTACCTCCAAGTGGTAGCCATTGGTTACTGGTCTCGGTCATCAGGACTCGGCTTGCTAAACTTATAAGCGCAAATTTTAAGCAGAAGAAAATAGCAACACTATAATGCTCAGTCTGAATAGCTGAAGCCTTAGAGGGCCAATCAGTAGGATAGCGTAAGCCGAAGAAATTCAATACAGTGTATCAATGGGGTCGCCCACAGTATTGGTGAGAGAGACCGAGTGTTTCCATTAAGGCGCTCCAGCGATGAGACGGAAGTGGAAGAATCTCCTAGTTGGAATCCACGGTAGCGTCTGCAGTTCCAGTAAGGCCGAACTACTTGGTGAACACCTTACGCTATGAGGCCGTAGCTCAGGGCTTTAAGGAGCGGTTTATCCAGCTCTTCACTCTTGGAAATATAAAAGAGTTAGGTCCTCCAGGATGGGGTTCTGCATCGGGGTAACTTTACTACTACGTGCAAAAAGTCGATACCGAAACAACATTAAGCTTTGTATATGGATGATGAAATGAAACAAGCACAAAGGAATTTTGAATCGGTACGTGGAACGGTCTGCCCTTAAAACGTGCAACTGAACAATTAAAAGAGAGCCTAGGCAGGCTAAAGGCTGACGTAAAAGCTTTGGCTTCATGAGGGCATACGGAAACTGAAATCGTGTGATATATACTACGGGGGTGGGAGCAGGAACAGGACCAGTGGTTCTTGGATGGGGTTTTGTGATAAAGGGGAGACCTAGGCAAGATGTCTTGAGTATACGGAGTGTAAGGAAGTGCCTTGTCTCAATCCACATCAATTACACATTCAAGAACATAGCACTGATCTGTATTCACGACCCCCTGAAGGGAGAGCGGACCTCAAGGGATAGGTACCAACATCTTCCGGTTATATACAGAACCTGAACGTTCATAGAAAACGGCTGCGAAAACGACTCCAAGGAATCTATCAGACAGAACTGAACACCATCAACAGCAATTAGCAGATAGTTTGGAGTGGGTTGCAATGCGTAAATGTCATATTCCGGAACTCCGTCTAGCACCACAACAACGTCCAGTTCCAGAAAAGGCTACGAGCAATCAAGCCAGGACCCCAAGGAAAAGATCATTAAAAAAAAAAACAGTTGGAACAGTTCAATTCCGGAAATCATCGGTCACAACAATGTTGAAGCAACATTAACAGAGGGCAACGTGGAAGCGTTCACCAACTATCACAGAGAGCTGAACACTACCAACAGCAACTTGCAGATAGTTTAAACCTGTACGTTCATAGACAACGGCTGCGAAAACGACTCTAAGGTATCTACCGGACAGAGCTGAACACCACCAACAGCAACTACCAAATAGTTTGGAGTGGGTTGCAATACCTCAATGTCATGTTCCGGAACGCCATCAAGCACCACAACAACATGCAGTCCCAGAAGAGGCTACAAGCCATCAAGCCAGGACCCGAAGGACAAGAACATTGAAAAAAACTCGTTGGAAAACAGGCCTCAATTCCGGAAATCATCGGTCACAACAACATTGAAGCAACATCAACTGAGGGTAAAGTGGAAGCGTTCACCCAACTATCAGAGAGAGCTGAACACTACCAACAGAAACTTCCAGATAGTTTGTAGTGGGATGTAATGTGTCCATGTCATGTTCCGAAACTCCGCCTAGCACCACAACCACATCCAGTTCCAGACGAGGCTACAAGCGATTAAGCGAGGACCCGAAGGAAAAGAACATTGAAAAAACTCGTTTGAAAACAGGCTTCAATTCCGAAAATCATCGGTCACAACTACATTGAAGCAACATCAACTGAGGGCAACGTGGAAGCGTTCACTAACTATCAGAGAGAGCTGAACACTTTCAACAGAAACTTCCAGATAGTTTGGAGTGGGATGCAATGCGTCAATGTCATGTTCCATGCAGCAAACCCTGGATCTAAATCTGGAAGTTGTCATTTATGGTAACTCCAACCCAGTAAGTGACCCAACTAAAAGCACACATCTCTGCAATCTAGAATAGATAGCAAATATCATTTAAAAATTCAAATCTGAAAAAATCACCCAGACCAAACGGAGTTTCTAACTACATCCTGAAAAGGCTGCTGGCTGCTGAAGTTCCAGTATGACATCGCCATAGCGCTCAAAAATTATTCTGTTATCTTTGGATGATTTCTGGGTGTCGAAAAAGCATTCGACAGCGTATGGATTCAAGCCCTTATTCAAAAACTTCACCTATAACATTTAAAATCTTTTTTCTTTCTTCCAGAAAATACTACGAACAACTGCAAATGACAAGTGAAGAGCATCAAAATCGGAGTTGCCCAAGATTCAAATCTAGGCCTGGCCTACGAGACGAAACTTGACGAGACATATGTAAGTCTCGTCTTGGTCTCGTTAAAGGCTCGTCTTCGAAAAATATGATTTCCAGGCAATCTGTTGATTATTGGAACAAAATATTTTCGATTATATAGTTTGAATATGTGCAGAAGGAAATATATATTTAAGTGCAATAGGATTTTTTTTATTTATTAGACTCTCTGTAAATTTGGGTTCAAATATGAAGTCTCGTCTTGGTACCGTCCCGGATGCTTAAAAGGCAGTCTTGTCTCGTCTCTTGGCCAGCCCCAATGACATCAATCTGACCAGCCTGTGCTAACTGGTCGTGAAAGTCTCCTGTATGCTGACTCTCTTACATACGCAAAATCAATGTCTCCTCTGGAAGCTCTGCGCAAAGTTGAGAAGCACATCAACAGGCTCTACACCTTCTAAATGCGATGTTAATTGTAAATTAAACAAAATATTTTATATTATGATAGAAGGATCTATGACAATATTATGTGTCGAAAATATTGGTAAAATGCTCGCCGAGGCTTCGGTGGCATACCTCTATCTGATGGTCTGAGACATAACTGAGATTCAATGTGGTTAATGCACCGAACATCTCATCCTTTAACTCTTGAATATTGTTCTTTGCTTATTGACGTACACTTTTTCTTTTAAATATCCCCAAAGAAAGAAGTCCAACGGTGTCAAATCACATGATCGTGGCAGCCAATTAACATATCCACGACGAGCTGAGATAACAAGTGGCAACATCCTGTTGGAAGCATATCGCTGGCTCAATACTTTAATGTTCTAAGTCATATAAAATTCAAAAATAGGTTTTTTTATATCAAGATGTTCCTCTTTTTGTCGACTCTAAAAAAATGTATCTTTCATATTTTTCTCTTCATCAAATGGCCGTTTTATAGCCCTAAAAACATAAACTATCCAAAGATTCTTAGTTATGCTCAGTTCTTAAAACGGACATTTACACCATAAAATAAATTAAGTCAATAAATAAATTAAATATAAATAAATACTGTATGTATTGGCAAATGGGAAAAACTCTATTGAGATACTTTAATCTAGAATTTTGTAGTTTATGTGTAATTTTTGAGCATAAATAATAGTTTGTTACGGTCTAACAATCGCAGTAACCAGTTTTTGTATTTTTACTGCATATTTAATTCCATTTGTCTCCAATTATCCATTGCATTCCATATATCTCCCTCAGTGCTATAATGTTCTATGTCTAACATAGAACAAAAAACTCAAAAAAGTTGGAAAAATTTTCTATGTTAAAATTGAAAAGTGTTACTTAAATCGATATTGAATACAGAAAAAGAAAAGTTGGTCCTTAATGTAATGAAGTATCTTACGGCCAATTTCTTGACAAAGTTCTAAAATCAATTTAAAACTCCATCTAGTAATTCTCGGTTTATTTTTGAAACTCAGTTTTAAAATTATTTAGAACTCGAGCATTTCTTCACTTCAAATCATTTCCCTAAAACTCGGTCTAAAATCATTATTGAGTTTTAGAACTATAGATCTCGGTTTAGTGAAACTGAGTTCTAACGTGTTTTTTAAAATTTTTCGTAGCACCCGGTAAATTGTTTTGACACAAATTTCTGACATTCTATTGACAAATTTAACAATATCTATCAGTTTAACTTTGGCGGTAACGTTTTTTGGCATTTTATATTTCTGTTATGCTGTCTATTCATTTGAAATAAATACCACATTTTTGAATTTTGTGACATTTTTTTTATTTTCGGTATTTTAAAATTGGATTTGTGTGATTCTGCGTTACTATTCGTGTTATGATTTTTGAGTATGGTGTACAAAAATGTTATTAGGGCCGGGAGCTCCATATATTAAGTGAACATATGCAAAGTGCATCAAAGTTAACATTTTTGGGACAAAAATAAGTGTGTGATGGGTAATGCATGATTTAGCGGAAATCTTTTTGGAACATGGATATAAGTAAAAATAGAACCTTTCATTTTGATGAAGTTTGCACATGCAACCTTTATGTTTCGGCTTCCTTTCCTTTTAAGTAAAAATAAGCTCAAAAATCAAAACATGCAAAAACCACCAAATGAAAATTTAAAACCACCACTCAAATACAAAACATAACACCAATGAGATGCAACAAAATTTGACATCTTTTTATTTCAATTAAATAAACAATGTTTCGTTAGATGAAGCGTCCTTCAACAAATCGTGTGCGTGTCTCAGGTGCAAGTTTAGTGTGTCGCGAGATGCAACCATTTGCAAGATCTTATCAAGCGCTGAAAATCAAAAGTTTGTCAACGCATTAAAAAACAAATTAAATTTTTAAAATATACCTAGTAGATGTACTTCTTGTGTATGCAGCTTATATGTAGTAGGTGCGATGTCAAATATGCTTCGCCACCTTCAGTAGGATACCAGCAGCACTGATATTCTGCGAGCTCGCATAAATACACATAATATGTAATTGCATTGCACAGGTGCTGGTTTTGCAATGAGTTTTGCATAAACCATACACTGCTGCGCAATCTTTGGATATGTTTCAAAATTACATCCATTTTATCAACTTCGAACTGTACAACCCAAACTAATGAATGTATTCACCTTAAATTCACGCGATTAATTTTCTTGGAATTGAACATTGCACGATAATGGTACTTGTGTAGGTACTTGCCAATTTGTCCCTAATTGATTTAAATTGCATTCCTTTTTAATGTTACAAGCTTAAATTTCGAACAATATCAAGTGTTTTGAAGAAATGAAAATATTTTTAAACGGAGTTCTAAGTTGATAAACCCTCAAATTTGAGGGTCCAAATATAACAAAGTTCTAACTCAAACTAAGATTTAAATTGGAATTATTTTGCCTTAGAACTTGGTGAAGAAATGAGTTAGAACTCAAATGAGTTCTAATTTCTCGATAAACCGAGTTTTAAGGGTTAGAACTTTGTGAAGAAATTGGCCGTTAGTCGTTTTAATATTTTAGTATTTATTTTAATAAATCATGATATTTTGACACAAAATCAGCTTCTTAAAACTTTACAAGCGATTATCTCAGAATAATGAAAACCTAACATAGAACATTAAAGTATTGAGCCAGCGATATATCGTCCAGGTCCATATCCTCAATTTCTGACCATAAAAAGTCCGTTATCATCTGGCGATAGCGAACACCATTCACGGTAGCTGCTTGGCCGTCACAGGGCAGTCATAGAATCCAAAATTGAGATTTTAACTCATTTTATGGGACAACATCCCGGAAGAAGAAAAAAAGTTATTTGACTTAACTCCCAAATGTCGTCGTATTCGTTTTAGATAATTGTATGTATTTTGTTCCAATTTTCGTTTTCATTTTCAATATCTTAAAAAAAATAATGCTGCGCCGAATGATTTTAACTTCAATTTGCCAACAGATAACAGAAAACAAAGATGTCAAATTACAGTGGGTACTTAATCATTCAACTACAGTCACCTACAATCTTGGAAATTAATGCAAGACGATAACTATTTAGCTATCGTCCCAAGACTATCGTTTTGACGATACGATAGCGTTTTGACGATTATCGACTTACGTGAAGCAAATAAAGGCAACGCTATCGCTCAAACGATATCGTCTGCCGATAATCGAGTAACGGAATGACCCCCCAGGGATCATCCTCTTGTTAATGCATATCTCGATACCGGTGTCTTCGTTTTTCACGATTAAGGGCTTGATGGTTTCGTATTGGCTCAAGAAAGGGCATAGGACGCCGGAGGAAAATTTCCAGGAAAATTGGAAAACAGGGAACATCCAGTTTTTAATGCATAACTCGAGAAAAGGTTACTTCGTTTTTTACGATTTATATGCCGTTTTCACTGGGCCAAATGAGGTAATTTCGTTGCAAATTTCCAAATGAGATCCGAAATTACCTAATTTCCCATACAAAATCACATTTCGAAATGAGGTAATTTCAACCTCATTTGCACGAAATTAGGTTGGAAATTAGGTGAATGCATCCAGCGGGAATCAGTTTCAAAAGCTCTTAAAAGCTTTTGTATGAAAATATCAATACACTATACTCAACAACATAAAACAGAAAGAGAAAACAACAAAAATAAACGGCTAACTGCCATTCCAAATTCAAAATGAAATGAGCTGTCAAATGAAATGAGGCAATTTGATAATGAAAACACTTTTTTGACAAATTTCGAAATTACCTCATTTCGGCTCTAATGAAAACGTAGTATTAGGGATTGATAAATTCGTATTAGTTCAAGGAAGGGCATAGGAAACTGGAAGAAAATCCCCCAAAATTTCCAGAAAAATTGAAAATCTGGGAACATCCGGTTTTTAGTGCATAACTCGAGAACGGTTACTTTGATTTTGACGATTTAGGGCTTGATACATTTGTATTGGCCCCAGGAAGGCCCTGAGAGCATCGGCTTTATTGCAATACGTGAAGAAATTGCAATTGAAAACAAACATGCGAGTCGCTTGGCAATGGCGTGATACCAGTGGACTTAGTCACCGGCCTTTTTAAATATCCACCGAATTTTTGCTACTTAACAACGACCTCATCGCGAATGTTTTTCAGAATTTCACTCAAAATTATGTTAACCATAATTGGCTGAGTTCACGCGCGATTTTGGTTGCGAAAAACAAGAATGTCGATCATTTGAATTTCGTCATTCAAAATCAAATCTTCGGTCAGTTAATTTATTCAAATCCGTGGACTCCGTGATGGATGAAAACGAAGCCATAACTATCCCACGGAATTTATGAATTCTTTGGATGTTCCGGCTTTTCACCACACAATTTAAAATTGAAAGTCGGCTCAGTTATAATTTTGCTGCGCAACCTCAATGCACCAAAACTTTGTAACGGAACCCGTTTGATTGTGAAGTGCATCAAATCAAATCTTATATACAAGCCACGATTTGGAGGGAAAAATTCAAGGGCAAAGATGTTCTCATTCCACGGATTTCGCTTATTCCGAACGATTTGCCATTCGTATTAAGGCGTCTTCAATTTCCAGTGCGTCTCGCTTTTGTTTTGCAAGGACAATCGCTGGATGTTTGTGGCATCAATCTTGAATTCCCATGTTTCTTACATTGTCAGTTGTATGTGGCGTGCTCACGTATCGGCAAACTTACCGCTTTGTACTCGTGCGCGCCTGAATATAAAACGAAAAATGTTTTTTACCATTAAAGCTCTTCAGTCAAGAAGCGGAACGTTGGCCGACACGCCAATCATTTTGATTTCATTGAAACACATCGACATTGTTAATTTAGTTATTTTATTGTATTTAATACAAATTTAGAATAAAGAATTTCAATTAACCGAATTACATGAAACATCATTGTATTATCATGCTCGGAATTATTATTCACCCCTATTGCGATTGTCAATTACGGATTGATAGTTGTTAAATATAGAAATTTTGTATTTTAGAAGACAATTTATTCGAAATCTAATCAACAATTCATCGATTTTTGACAATTTTCTTGTAATTAACGACGACCTGCATCATTCTCAATGACCAAAACTTTTAGCAGTTGGCTATTTTAATATCGAATTTCAGTGTTTATCAACTATCAATCCATCATGATTGACAATCGGAATAGGGGTGATTTTCTTTACATAAATGAATTAAGGCGGAACAAGGTTCGCCGTGTCAGCTAGGTAGGTAGGTAGAGATGGCGGTCACAAGCATCCTTGCTCGATGACCCAATTAACGCGGTAATACGCCGTTTTGATACCATAACTCGTTTGACCTGTGGGTTAAAAGAACATTTTTAAAGAAAAAGAGGGTATTTGGTGATAGATCTCCCAACGGATCATCGCCTACGCCCGAGTTCAGCTGCATATGCTACGCTAAGCAATTTGCTGATTTGCCCGTACGATCTGATTTGACGCATACGATCTGATCCCTTAGGGTGATCGTCTAGTCGCACACTCGGATATGGTAATCTCTGTACACCTCCGTCTGTTTAAACATGACTTGTGGTTACCAGAGAAAGTACCACCCGCCTGTATGCCCAGACGCTTTTATTGGATTTAGACATGAAATGAAACTTATTAAGGATTTGGACATAGGAAAAACACCCGATAGGACCAAAGTTCGCAACTAAAAACCATCTACACTGTGCCAACTAGGCAACTTGTTGACTGGTATTGAAGCGAAGGTTGGCACAACCGTGTGATCCTCCGGTCATCGTGCACCATGAGCCACCTTCAAAAACCAGTAGTCTGCTAGCTCACAGTCATAGGAGTTTGGGGAAGAAAATGGTGCAAAAGGAAACCGAAGTTAATTCTAGATCCATTGAAACATTCTTGAACTTGAAAATAGGAAAACACTCAAAAGGGTCGAAGTCCGCAACTAAGACCCATCTACACTGTGCCACCTAGGCACTTGTTGGCTGGTATTGAAGCGGAGATCGGCCCAATTGTGTGATCGTCCGGTCCTCGTGCACCATGAGCCACCTTCAAAAATCGTTAGTCTGCTAGCTCGCAGTCATAGGAGTTTGGTGAAGAAGACGGTGCAAGAGGAACCGAAGTAAATCCTAGATCCATTTCGTCGCGTTGAGGAAAGAAGTCAAATCTTTGATCTTCGTTCCGGAGAGTTCGTTAAGGTCGTCAAAAAAGGGCTTCCCAAAAGATTGTTGCCTCATTCTGGCCAAAGCGGGTCATTTACAGAGGAAATGAAAGACTGTTGCCTTTTCCTGCTGGTCCCCACAACTACGACAGTGAGTATTGTAGGGGATGCCAAGCTTCGCCGCATGTTCTCCTATAGGCCAGTGTCCAGTGCATGTTGCAACAATCCTTGCTTTATCTCGCGTGGGTCTGCACATAAGGTTAATAGTTTGGGATTTATTATAGGTAGGCCAGATATTTCTAGCAATAATGCAGTAAGTTCAACTATTCCACCTACGATTAGATTCTGAGTGAAAAATTGAGAATATATTGCCCTTCATAACTCCAAGAGGAATACTGACTCTTTCCGCAAGTGAGTAATGAAGGGATGAAGCTTGCCTGGCTAGCTCGTCAGCCCGCTCATTCCCCTCAATGCCACTGTGACCCGGAACCCAGATAAGAGTGGCCCTGAGGTTAGTGTTCAGACTCAGAAGCTCTTCCTGGCATTGTCGTACCAATTTTGAGGATGATGTAGCCGAATTAATGACTTTCACAGCCGCTTGACTGCCTGAGAAAATAGCTGTATTTCGGTTCTGGTTTGGATTTTGTTTAGGTAGCTTGCATGCTTCCCTGATCGCCAGTACTTCAGCCTGAAAGATACTAGCAAAGTCAGGTAGCCGAAAAGACCTGGATATATTAAGGGACTCTGAGAAAATACCCGCACCAACACCGCACTCCATCTTTGACCCATCAGTAAAGATAGTTGTGTCGAAGTCTTTCGTCACGACGTCATCATTCCAATAATTTCTGGATGGGAATATAACTTTAAAATCTTAACCGATGCTCATTGAAGGGGTGCAGTAATCAGTGGGAGTCAAAAACATTTCGGTTGGAATTAAACCCGTGATGTTGCTGTGCCCATAGGGTTTGGCAAACCAGGAGTTCGATTCTTTTAGTCTTATCGGACTGCAAGATACTGGGTATTTAATGTGTAAATCTAGTGGTAAAAGGTGTAGAAAAACTCCTAAAGCATCACAGGATCGAATAGCCCCTGTGGTGCCAATGCTAGCTGTTCCTTGAACCTTCCTAAGTTTGTTGATATTATACAAATTCTTTAATGCTGGCCACCACACAATCGAACCATACGTGAGAATAGGTCGCACCACGGCTGTGTTTGTCCATAAAATCATTTTTGACTGGAGGCCCCACCTCTTACCAAAAGTTTTGCTACAGGCATAGAAAGCTATACAGGCCTTCTTAACCCGTTCTTCAATGTTTAATTTCCAGTTTAATTTAGAGTCGAGAATTACACCCAGATATTTTGCACTGGAGGAGAGCGAAAGTGTTTGACCGTTGAGTTGAGTTAGATTGAAGGGGTCTATCTTTATTTTGGTAGTAAAAAGTATAAGTTCAGTTTTGCTTTGAATAATACCCAGTCCGCAGCTCGCAGCCCAGTTACTAACCTTCCTAAAAGCCACCTCCGTGATCTCACTTATCACAGGGGTAAACTTACCCGACACTAGTAGCACCAAATCATCGGCATACGCGACCGCCTTCACTCCACCCCTCTCTAACTTAGCGAGAATTTTATTCATGACTAAAAGCCAAAGAAGAGGAGACAGAACATCACCCTGGGGTGTTCCTCTACTGACGTATTTGGTTAATATTGTATTTCCTAACGTAGATTGAATCCTTCTATCCCTGAGCATGGAAACTATCCACTCCCGGATGTAGAGCTCTACACCAAAGTCAATAAGGGCTTCTAGAATGGACTCAGTTAGGACGTTGTTGAAAGCCCCTTCTACATCTAAGAAGGTGGCGAGTGTATATTCTTTGAAGTTAATAGTTTTCTCAATTGTACGAACTACCTCGTGAAGGGCCGTCTCCGTGGACTTACCCTTTAGGTATGCGTGTTGAGAGTTTTCAAGAGGGCATCCAACTAGGATGTCCCTAATGTGTTTGTCTAGGATGCGCTCCATCGTTTTAAGCACGAAAGAGGTCAGACTAATTGGTCGAAAATCCTTCGCGGATTCATGGCCCTTTCTACCGACCTTCGGGATGAAAACTACTCTGACATGTCTCGGGTACATGGTTGAGATAGAGGCAACCTTTGAAAATTATTTCCAGTCAAGGAACAACCACATCTTGCAGTTTTTGAAGCATAATAGGCAGTATGCCATCCAGGCCTGGAGATTTATATGGAGAGAAGGAATTAATTGCCCAGGCAATATTTTTTCTTGTTATGACGGTATTGATATGCTCTACATGAGCTTACGGTGTGATTTGAGTTTCAAGTGGTTCCGGTTTATTGTTTTCACACCCCTGAAAGTGTGTCGTCATCAGTAGTTCCAAGGATTCAGCTTTAGAGACTGCCCACTCCCCATCGTTCTTTTTCAAAAAAGACGGGTTGCAATGCTCTTTTGACAGAACTCTACCAAGTCTTGCGGAGTCTTTGATGTTTTCTATTGACTCGCAGTACTCCCTCCAGCCTTGTTTCTTGGCTGATGCGACAGCTCGCTTGTATACTCTAAGGCTATTTTTATACGGTTGATAAAATTTGTTGTTGTGGCAGATGTTGAAAATTTTCCTTGTCGATTTTCTGAGTTCAGACAGATTTTCATTCCACCATGGAGGTAGAGTTTTTCGGCTATATTTAACTGGGCAAGAGATCTTGAACGCCGTGTTCATAGATGCTTCAAAGGTTTTCACCTTTGACTCTAGATCTGCAACCGATTCTGGACTCAGATTGGGTATATTGCGCAGTTTAGAATTAAAAATTTTACTGAACTTCTTCCAGTTAATTCGTTTAGGATTTCTATAAGGAGGAGGGGTTTCAGACTCAAAACCTATGCTGAAGAGTATCCACCTGTGATCCGAAAACGAATTCAGAAGAGATACCCTCCATTTTTCCACTAATAGATTGAAGTTATTGTTGACAATAGTAACATCGAGCACATCCTCCCAACCTTCAAAATTTTCAGAGGTCGGAAAGACGAAAGTGGGAGTATTACCTCTGTTAGAAACAGTTAAATTATTATCAATGACAAAATTAAAAAGAGACTCACCTCGTTCGTTTATCTCGGAACTTCCCCAAAGGGTGTGTCTTGTGTTTGCATCACATCCAATCAGGAGGTTTGTTTTTTGCACTTTCGCCTCGGCTATGAGTGTGCACACTTCTTCTGGTGGTGACTGGTGGTCATGCCCGAAGTAAGCAGGTGCCAAGATTAAGCCGTCTGCATTTTTTGCTTCCAACCTGACGACTGTCAGATCAGGAGTGCTAAGATTAGGACACAGAAAAGCTTTTAAGTGTTTTTTTTAGCTAAAATACAAGTTCTAGGCTTACCATCGTTTGTGTTTGCGATCTTGTAGATCAGGTCGTATTGTTTATCTTGGAGGCCTCTCACTCTAGAGCGATTGACCCATGGTTCTTGGACGATGCATACATCTATATTTTCCTCACTCAGGAAAACTCTCAGATTATCCGAGGCACATTTTGAGTGCTTCGGGTTAATCTGAATTACATTTAGCAGCGCGTTTTTTAATTTTCTTTCGATTCTGCAAAGCCAGGGCCCGGCGACTCGCTAGGAACCTCGACTCCATCAGTGACATCGTCTAGCTCAACGTTGTCACCAACTTTGCCGGGGTCTGCTCCCTGGTTCTGCAGAATCTTAATTTTCGCACATCTTATGCCAAAACGCAGCTTGAATTCGGCCTTCTCGAGAGCCCCAATGCTTTCATCAGAAGGTCAGATGCACTGTTCCTTTGCGGCTCCTCCGCCTTAATGACTGTCCAGTCGTGCATCGGAATCAGTGGATTTAACCTCTGAAGACCACGGATCAGCTCCTGTCCGCTTGGCTTAATGCTCATGAGGGGCAACCAGATGCGAGCCTTAGGTCGTTTAGGGATGTCCTTAGCTGGGATGAGCTTGAGCTTCAAGCCCTCCCAGTCATTGCTAATCTTAGCGATGCAGGTCCTAAGGAACTCCCTAGCACCTCGTCAGAGTCAAAACTAGGGTAAGGGCCCTCGATCGCCGAAATGGTATACGAAAACACCATCTCCGAGAGCTTGGCCTCGATGGAGTTCCACACAATAAGCAGAGCTCTGCTGGTTGTCTCTCACAACCTCACTTAGAGTACTAGGTTGCGCTGCTCCGGAAGATGGCGCTTTAGTAGACCCTTTCGTACCGTCAAGCTTGCATTTTTTCATAGGCTGGCTGGTCTCTTCACGAGACCTATTGCGCTTGGCGGTGTTTTTGACTTTAGTAGCCAGAAGACAGTTGTACTCTTCAACGATCTTCTGGCACGTAATTTTGTCAGCGAGGTCCTTCTCAAGAATAATTCCAGCCTCCTCATTCTTGGCAATTTTGTCAAGAATAAAGGTGGCCTTCTTGAACTCCAACCTGCGAAGAACACCCGCTGATTGCTTTTTACCCCGGGCAGCACCGCTATGATGTTCAAAAGGGTAGTTATGTGCATTCAAGAGGACACAAGCGTCCACAGGTTTTTCTCAAAATCCACCTCTGTCTACCAACTCCTACTCTCACCTCCACGTGGTGAACATCGGGTGTCTAGTACCTCAGCTGGAGACGGGGTTTAAATCCCCGTGGAAAGCTGTTGGGGACAGCCAACGAGAGAGGGGGGGGAGGAGTGTTCCCACTAAGGCACTTCTCCTTTCATCGAGGCGGCAGCGGACGAATTCTCTAGATGGAATCAACGGTGGCGTCTACAGTTCCAGTTAGGTTGAACTACTTAGTGAACACCTTATATGGGCTACTACGACATATTTGTAGCTCAGGCCTATAAGGAGCGGTTTATCCGGCTCCCTACCCTTGGAGTTATACGAAGGGTCTGGTCCTCCGGGTCGGGGGTTGTGCGTCGGGGTAACTTCCCTACCACGTAAAAAAAAGTTGTTCCGAAACAACAACAAGCCTCGGATATGGATGATTTTAAAGTTGACGACCCCAGCAAACGAAACAAGGACAATGAATTTCGGATCTGCACGTGGAACGTCCTGTCCTTATACAGAACACGTGCAGCCGAACAATTAGTGGAGAACCTGGACAGGCTAAAGGCTGACGTAACAGCCATCCAGGAAGTGCGATGGGATGGAGAGGGCGTACGGAGACTGAAAACGTGTGACATCTACTACGGCGGGTGCTTGAAGGAACAGGGTCAGCGCCTCTTGGGTTGTGGTTTTGTGATAAGGGGAAGACTTAGGCAAGAAGTCTTGGGCTTCCGAAGTGTAAGCGAGCGCCTGGTCACAATCCGCATCAAAGGCAAATTTAAGAACATTTCGCTGATTTGTGTTCACGCCCCCCATGAAAGGAGAGAAGACTCAACCAAAGAAGCATTCTACGATCTCTTGGAGACAACGTATGATATGTGCCCGAAGTACGACGTGAAGATCATTCTTGGTGACTTCAACGCAAGATTCGGAAAGGAGGGCATCTTTGGTTCGATAGTCGGAGGACACAGCCTACACGACGAAACTTCCGGCAACGGACACAGGCTGGCAGACTTTGCGGCGGGGCGAAATGTCATCATCTCAAGCACCTACTTCCCACACCTCAATATACACAAGGGGACTTGGCGGTCGCGTGATCAAGTAACCGTCAACCAAATCGACCACGTTGCGATAGACGCGAGACATGCTTCCAGTATCTTGGACGTCCGAACGTTCCGAGGGGCCAACATTGACTCGGATCACTACCTGGTGGTAGCTAGACTACGTATGCGGATATCCATGACGCGACAACGCAGAGCAGATGCTGTGAAAAGATTCGATGTCGAGAAGCTTAAATCGCAAGAGACTGCCAGAGCTTTTGCAGACCACGTAACTCTTAATCTCTCAGGAGGTCCGCTACCAGCATCAAATGCAGAGGACCAGTGGGAACACTGTCAACAAGCCATTAGAAGTGCCGCCTCTGATGTGCTGGGTTTCACTAGGCGAATACAACGAAACCCCTGGTTCGATGAGGAGTGCCGGCTAGCGCATGCAGCTAAGGACGAGGCCTACCAGGCAATGCTGCAGACTCGAACAAGAGCTGCTGAGAGAGTGGCCCGGGAGCTCTACGGGCTGAAACGAAAAGAGGAACGCCGACTTCTCAGGAGGAAAAAGAGAGAGCACGAGAAGCGGGCGGTAGAGTCTATTGAGGGTTGTAGCGGTAGGGGAGATGTTCGAAAATTTTATCAGAGGGTGAAGCGATCCACCCAAGGATTCAAGGCTAGAACGGAAGCCTGCCGAGATGAGAGTGGGAATATGGTAGTAGATACACAGTCAGTGCTGAGGATCTGGAAAGAACACTTCTCTAGACTGCTTAATGGCGAAGACAGCCAAGATGCCGCTAATAGGCAGAACGCTCCATTCAACTTGGACGATGATGGCCAAGAGTTCCGTCCACCCGACCTAACCGAAGTTCGGCTGGCGATATCCAAACTTAAGTCGTACAAGGCTGCAGGTGCGGATGGCTTACAAGCCGAACTATTTAAATCAGCGGGAGATGAATTGGCTAGGAGCATACACCAGCTCATCTGCAAAATTTGGTCGGAGGAAAGTATGCCCGATGAATGGAACCTCGGTATAGTGTGCCCCATCCATAAAAAGGGAGATGTTCTGAAATGTACCAACTACAGAAGAATTAGTCTCCTAAACGTCGCTTATAAAATCTTGTCGGCCATCCTATGTGACCGCTTAAAACCTTTTGTCAACGATCTGATCGGCCCTTATCAGTGCGGTTTTAGGCCAGGCAAGTCAACCGTCGATCAAATGTTCACACTCCGACAGATTTTAGAAAAATCCCGGGAATTCCAGATCGATACACACCACCTTTTTATCGATTTTAAAGTCGCGTATGATAGCGTGAAAAGGGACGAATTATACAGAGCCATGTCGAGTCTCGGCATCCCTGCCAAACTCGTCCGCTTGTGCAGGATGACGATGGAGAAATCTCGCTGCTCCGTCAAAATTGGTAAGAACACCACCGATTCCTTTGATGTTGAGAAAGGATTGAGGCAAGGCGACGCGTTATCATGCAACCTATTCAACATCGTTCTTGAAGCCATTGTACGCAACGCACATGTCAACACCAGCGGTACAATCTATCAAAAGTCCGTTCAATTGCTTGCATATGCGGATGACATAGACATTGTCGGCAGAACGAAGCGAGCTGTGGCAGGGGCATTTGCGAGCATTGAATCGGAGGCGGCTAGAATGGGATTGGCGGTTAATGAGGACAAGACGAAGTATATGCTGTCATCGAGAGAGGAATCTCAACATTGTCGACTCGGGCAAAATATCACGATGGACAGATATAACTTCGAAGTTGTCAAGGACTTTGTCTACCTGGGCTCCACTATTACATCGCAGAATGACATCAGTGCAGAGATCAAGCGAAGAATTACTCTTGCCAACCGCTGTTTCTTCGGTCTAAGAAGGCATTTAAGTAGTAAGGCCCTCTCTCAGAGAACCAAGGAGACTTTATACAAAACCCTAATCATCCCGGTCCTGCTTTATGGGTCAGAAGCATGGACACTGAAGGATTCGGATAAAAATCTGCTAGGGTGCTTTGAGAGGAAGATTCTTCGTGTGATTTTCGGTCCGGTGTGTATCGAAGGAGTATGGAGGAGAAGATTCAACGACGAGCTATACGGGCTATACAGCGACGTTGACCTGGTCAAAAAGCTGAAAATACAGCGGCTTAGATGGCTGGGGCACGTGGAGCGTATGGACAGCAACGCACCTGCCCGACGAGTCTTCGAATCCAACCCCGATGGGGTACGCAGCAGAGGAAGAACCCGTAACAGGTGGCGCAATCAAGTGAATGACGACATCAAAGCACTCGGTGTGCGCAACTGGAAGCGGCTAGCTAGGGACAGAGCTGGCTGGAGGGGCTTGTTAGTTGAGGCCGAAGCCCATCCTGGGCTGTGAGCGCCATCAAAAGTAAAGTAAGTAAGCACCGCTATGGCTGGCGTTGCTACCTGAGGGTACGTTGGGTTTGGTCGGTCGAAACACAGGGGTACTGTGGCTGGTACTGCCTGTGCTTCCAGTTTCTGTAGGTTGCCCTACAATGGTCTCCTGACTGGAGGCCAAAAGTTCATCCTTTGTGTCGGCGGATGGTAAAACGTCTGTCATGTCTAAATCGTCCATAGTGTGAAAAATTAAATAAGAGTCCCACGAGTAGGTCGGAAAGGAAAGGTCAGCCCCGGCAGGGCCGATATACCGGGGTAAGGCAAAGAGTACCTGCCAAGGCGTCCGAAAGAGCTCGTTAGCGACTGGTTTACCCCCCAGCCTTCCATTTCTTCGGCACGGATTATGAAAATCGCTCACACCACCACTGAAAATTAGAGACCCCGTATCTATGGTCAAATCGCATTGCTGAGCGTTAAACTATTGAGAAGTAAAGGAACGTCTCAGCAATTTGACCTGACTTTAGCTGATCACCATCTTGACATCGCACAAGATAAAAACTGTGGTGACCATTAACCGCCCGGCACCCACTAGGAGGGTTTGATACGAGGATTTTTGCCGAGCTCAGCTAGTAATAAATAAAATCAAAATAAAGCAGTTTGATTTTTTTATTTCATTATCTACTATACACATCTTGCAAACTAGCTTGGTTAATTTTGTCGGGCACTTCGCCTCAAGTTTTTGTGTTCAGCATTCTCCCTGCGCTAAATGTGATCTCTTTATTTTTATGGTGCAGGTCTACACAGTTTGTTTTATTGCCTCTTTTAAGAATCGATTACAAAATTATAAAACAAAATACATCAATAAATTAAAGCATCCCAATGCTATTAATGTTCATCGAAATTTGAACCAACATGCTTAATGTTAAATCACATCGTATCCCAGTAGAATAAATTGCTTGACAGAGAGACCGACAGACCTATAGACAGACAGACAGTCAAACAGGATAAAGGACACAAGTCACAACTTTTCCCATTCGCATATAAAACCTGTTAAAATTGGTTTGTTGAATTAGCAATTCAAATAGATGTAACATCAAAATACACACCCACAAAGATACAATTTCACATCCCCATTAAACACCACCAGCAGTACAGGATACAGGAGTAGGTAAAACTATATTCGAGCTCACCGCATTGATTATATCAAAATAATTGCGGTCTAATTATCTCAAACTTACTCCGATAGTTGGAATGGATGGATGGACACAGATCTGCAGTTTAGTTAGCGTACTTACATACAGTAATATGTTGTATTAGAATCGGAATAGTAATCGGACACCCAAAGAGTTATTATGATGAGTCCAGTTCACTGTGTTCGTATTAGTGAAACACAATTAATTTGCCATATAGAATCGACGTAAATTTATTCATCGTGTTGAATTGCCGATGTCAATGCTTATTCCCGGTTCACTGAATCGCCAATTTCAATAGAGAAGCTACATCTATTTCTTGATGTATTTTCTAGAGACGAGATGGAGACAGTCAGTCCGTTCAATTCCAAATCCAAATCCCCTTGTGTCACAAGAGAATGTTATTTGAAAACAAGGCGATCTTAATGTATTTACACCTGTTAAAGTTGGTATATTGATTTCAAATTGTCTAAAGTCGTGTTTACGTCGAGTCGAATGAGCTCTATCCTTATAACATTATGCAACATTTGTTTCAACTTAATCTTGGTATTTAAGCGAAAACCATTTCATTTATTGTAATCTTACATAATTTAATCATATTTATGTTGGAAGGTGGATATTTGTGCTGCGATGAGTATTTAAATAAAGTGTGATCAATCAAGAGGTATTTTTTTTCGAAAAGGGGTTTTTGACAGATGGCGCGTGGGTCGTGTCAAGTTCATTGTTGTCACTTCAAACAAAGAGCAGTGCAATAGATCATACAAAAAAATGCCGTATATTGGATGTTTCCGCAGAAGATTTTCCTAGTTAATTTTTAGTAGGTATATGGCAAGGTTTTGATTCGTAAAAAAATCGAACTCGAGTAAATAATTTTCCCTAACATCACGATGATAGAGAACGCGAAAAAAGTGGTTCCCGTAATTCTGTCTGTCTGTCTGTCCTCGCCCCTACAACCTAAACGGCTGGGGGGATTTTTATCAAACTTGGTACATAGTGTTTTTTGACTACATGTTTTTTTTTTTAAATATTCTGTTAGGATCAAAAATAACGATACCGCTCATCCAATTTTTTTTCGCCAAAAAGTAAAATAATATTTTTCTCAAAAACGGCTTCGAGGATTTAAAAAAAAAATCAAATAATTAAAATAAGGAAATGCTACTATTTAATGATTTTTTTTGTTTTCAAAAACGATTTTTTTTCGTTTTTGATTTTCTCGAAAACACTCTGGTTGAATTTTTTCATTCTGTTATGGTAAATCTTCTAGAAAGTATAAACATTATTCTGAACCAATATTAAAAAAAAAAACATTTGAAAATTAAAAAAAAATCAATTTTTTTTTGAAAAATATTTGAAAACGATTTGGTCAATATTTTTAAAAGAAATTAATTTTTTTTTAAAAATCGCTCCAACTATTATTGTTTTTCTTTTTTTTTTTCATAAATTCATATTAATCAAACAAATCAGCTCTAACTTTTTTAGCCATTAAAATAACGATATAGTAATAATTTATTTTTAATTATTTTTAAAACTTTTTTTTATGATATTATAATATTATGGAACTGATACATAATTACCCTCATCAATTTCTAGCGGTGCATGTCGTGGCATAAGGCCAAGTGTCATATAAGGTCAAATTTCGAAGTTTGTCCTTATGACCCTTTACTAGGGCTACCCACGAGACGAGACTCTGCGAGACTTTTGTAAGTCTCGTCTCGGTCTCGTTAAAATCGAAAATTTTCAGTCTCGTCTCGGTCTCGTGTCGGTCTCTTATAATTAAGTGTCGTCTCGGTCTCGTCTCCGAAAAAAAAGATTTCCGGACAACCTCTTGATTATTGATATATGATGATATGATATATTTGACTGAAATCGGATTTTTTAATTAGACTCTCTGTAAATTTCGGTCCAAATATACAGTCTCGGTTGCTTAAAAGGTAGTCTCGTCTCGGTCTCATCAGGCGAGACCGAGATTGAGACCTAGACTTTTCTCGTCTCGTGGCCAGCCCTACTCTTTTCGAAAGCGACATTAGTCCAAATTTTAGGAGTTGGCCTTATGTTGCTTTTTAAAGCGTCCGTTTTTTAAAATGGTTTATCATCGATTTTTGAATTTAAAAAGTCAAATTCAAAGTATATGTCTTCCGGTTTTAAAAGCGGTAATACCAAAAACTGTCTAAAGAGGCGGTTGGCTTCCTTACTTTTGTGGAGAAAAGTTACAAAATTAGGAATTTTCGAGGCTCTTTTACTTACAGCTTGACCAAAATGAAAACAACATGTTGTAAGCTTTGCTGTTGGAAAAACGCTTTTCAAACTGTTTCTAAGTGCTTTCTCATAATCCGTTATAAACGATGTGGGGTTGAACTAAAACAAATTTACATCAAATATATCGGAAGGCATGAAGATATGCGGCCATCGACTTTCGACTCATGAGAACATAGATGAAAGGATAAAACTAATAGAATTACCGTATTTTAAATAACCAAAGACCTTTTATTAAAATCTAAAAGCAAATATTTAAGTAATGCTTGTGTTCGAAAATCATTATTAAGCTAGGGGCATATTGAGACGCGTTCGACACGAGTGGCGCTACACAGCACAGCACGAGTTTTTGTAAGCAATATAAATCAACCGAACAACGCATATTTATAGACACGACATGACCTGACGTGCCTTTTCCGAAAATCGCGTGGCACAGTGATCGAAACACAGTTTTTCTTGCGAGACTGGCGCGTGTTTGCTGTTTTTTCTGTCAAACAAATGAAATAATAAACTGTCGTTGGTTTTGAAAAAAAAATCGTTTGATTTTCTTAGAAATTACTTGTTTTTTTTAAGTTTATTTCAATTATCAATATATCAGACGATTTTTGCTTCAATTAATATGTATTCTGCCACGAGCGAGACACGCGAATCAATATGCGGACAACGGCATGACACGTTTCTATAACCGTGTCGTGCCACACTCGTCAGGTCACGTCACACGCTTCGGACGCGACTTAATATGCGCCTAGCCTTACATGATTGTCGTGCGAAAAACGTATAATCATGAGCTGCTTGAAGCCACCTGATGGCACAACACTGAACGTTCCGTCCAAAAGAAAATTACGTGGAGATCCAATGGGAGTTTCGCAATCTCAGAAGCAATTGTAATATGACCCCCATATTAATAAACGAAGCTATCTTTAACTCGTGGATTAGGAGTAAGATTTCTGCCACTAACGAGCTAGCTAAACCACCAAGGAAGGTATATTTATTTGTCCTAGTTAATCCTTCGCTAAACTACCTTCCTTGGTGGTTTAGCTAGCTCGTAAGTGGCAGAAATCTTACTCCTAATCCGCGAGTTAAAGATAACTCGCCACTGGCTTCGATTATTAATATGGGGGTGAGTATGTAGCTAAATTCTTTTTCTAAAACTGTACTCCTATAAATTGACTCATTTACATATCGCGGCATACCAAATTTCTGCATAACTGTTTCGGTTTTAAACGTGTCCGAAACCTCTTTCGCCGTAATGGAAGCTTTTGGAAATGATCATTTACGTATGCGCATGATCTGTATCCGCATTTTACAAAACTGAACTGAATAGACAAATTATTTTGAAAGTTATATATGGTGTGTTTGGAAATGTTTGACAAATGGATTATTTATAAGTTACTTCTATGTATGTTAATTTACGAAGATTACCTGATTAGGGTTTTCGCTGCTACTTGCACATACTTCATTGAATACTTCTCTTATGTCGTGTCTGTTCAATGAAGTATTTTTACATTCGTCTTACATTTTATTGTGCAAATTTTCATTATTTGGATGGTTATGTTCGGCACTGGATATCGGTATTTTTTTTTTTTTATATTTAGGGCGTGCAAAAGGGGTTGTGACTACCCTTAACATGATATACACAGCACGAGCGATTAGGTAGATTAGGTGGTTTTGAACGTCTGTAGATCACAATGGGAGGGGAAAATTGAGCTGAGTAGAGCATTTCACATTCGAGTAGTGCGACTAAAGAAAGAATCTCTGTACTTAACAGTACGTCCGAAATTGGGCTCAAGGGTAAACTGATGGGCATTCCTAGAAGCGCGAGTATTACGGTTGAATTGTTTAAGGGGAGGAATGCAACTGGCTATTTCACTAGAGCATTGTTTATGGAAATAACGGTAAAATAACGAAAGACATGAAACATTTCGACGGTGCTCAAGAGATGAGAATGTTTCCGTTATAGTTCTTTCACGTATCGTTTTAAGAGCTCTCTTTTCAATTCTATCCAATAAACTCAAGTGGGTTATTGGAGCACGTGCCCAAATGTGAGAGTTATACTCAAGTTTTGGACGAATAAAGGCTTTGTAGATCACAGCCAGATCAGAAGGGGAGAAAAATTTCTTGCATCGACGGAGAAAACCTAAACACTTAGCAGCATTTTTGGCTATGTCGAATATGTGGTCGTTCCATAAAAGGTGGTCTGTGACACAAATACCGAGGACTGAAAGCTATTCGGTTTCCTCAATGCAAGTGCCAACCATGGATAGTGGCATGGGGGGTGGGTTCCGCTTTAATGAAAGGAGACAGCATTGAGTTTTTGAAGCATTAAATTCTACACGATTTTTTATTCCCCATTGGACAATGCTGTCGAGATCAGAATTTAATGAGCTTATCATACGCTGCCGTTCAAGTTTCACATCCGAAGGACATGGATGTGAATCTTAGAACGAATATGAAAAGCTGAGGGTACTGTCGTCAGCGAAACAATTTGATGGATTAGAAGTTTCAGATAAAAGATCGTTTATGAATATAAGGAAGAGAGTCGGAGACAGAACGGAGCCCTGGGGCACACCAGCATTTATTTTGTGAATTTCAGACTTGAAACCATCCAATACAACTTGTATTGAACGGTCCGAAATGTAATTTCTAATCCAACGAAGAAGAGATTCATCGATACCAAATGCACGCATTTCCGATAAGAGAGCTTGATGCCAAACTCTATTAAATGCTTTAGAAATATCAAGCGCAATAATCTTACTTTCTCTAAAACGATGTAAAGATTTGTGCCACTGTTCGGTGAGATATACCATCAGATCACCAGTGGACCTATTGCTACGAAAGCCGTACTGCCGGTCATTAAGAAGCTTTCAATCTTCGAGATATTTCTTTAGCTGAAAATTAATCAGCGTTTCCATGACCTTGGAAAGAGGGGACGTAAGCGCAATTGGTCGATAGTTGGAGGGGGAAGAAGATTTTGGTTTTGCAAATCTATCACTGCACTAGCACTACATGATTTCTCATAACAAATATACCGCTTATTTAATTTAGAATTAACTTTAAGTTTATACAAATGTTTTATTTCTGGAATATAAACTAGTTTAATTCCTTTTCGTAAGTATTCACAAAGCTCAAAATTAAATCAATGGATTTTTCCATTTTACCCACGCTGCACTTCAGACGAATCTTTTATTCATATGAGAAGATGAATATAAAATCAACATAACATAGTAAAAATATGGTAACGATAAGAACTAAAACGGTAAAAACCGGATTTGGAGAAAAAAAAATAAAATATAACATTTGGTCTTATCTCTTAAAAAAAATTGGACTTATGTCGCTTGGTTTTAGCTAACGATACTTAAAGCTACGATAATGTTGTTAGCTACGAGATCGTGCCCTTTTTTTTTTATATAGGAAAACTGTACAATGAATCGTTCTCGAGATATTAGATATTCAATAGCAATTTCAATGGAGAATGGTATGACTGCCTTAGAATAACGAAGTCTCAATTCCATAAGAGGCGATTACCAAAACAATCTCAGAGCTTGTGCGAACTGTAGCCAAAATCAGTGAAATCGGGAATCTTTTTTACGTTCCATTGAGCGTATCCAAGAAGTAAATCAATACATCGTATGTTTATACTTTCGTTATGGATTCAAGATTGGATAATGCGACTCGATTGAAATCCATTTCTCTCTCTAATTCTTGATGAAATGCTTCTTGTATATATATACTAAATAACGGAACTTCCAGGATTTCTAACTTTATACAAACATGTCCAGGATATTTTACCATAGCGTTCTTTCTTGGGCCAATACAAATCCATCAAGATTAAAATCGTGAAAACCGAACGATCCGTTCTAGAGTTATGCGTGCTGAAAAACAAGATGTGCACCTACAGCGCCACCTGTTGAGAACTATCCGATTTTTCATTTTTCTTAAACCTTCACGCAGCAATTACAAACAAACCCACAAAGTAGCCAATTTGGTCCAGTCGTTTTCAAGTTTAAAGCATCCACGCACAAACCACGATCCATTTTTATTATGTACATAGATATATTATATGCACAATTAACAAGTATATATTTGTTCTGAGAAATGATTTAATTAGAGAAAAATTAAATCCATACACCTAATCTCAAATGAGCTGAAAATGCACATCCTTTGCATGCCATTTTAGATATATCTTTTGTAAGTACTACTTATTAAAGTTTCAGATACGCCCGAAGGCATCTGCAGCTACAGCTCAAAACCAGATCATCCACCTCAGTCTTTATATCCATATATCTTTGAACGTAGGTAGGTACCTACCCTACCCATAGATTCACATTCACCCAACGTCAAATAACTTTGTAAGCTTCACATTGTAACTATATATACCTGCATATATGGCTCCTACACCTGAAGATACCATAAAAATATCCTCGAAAGTTTTACGTCGAAATTTATTATTTGGTGTGCTTGAAATATGTGTAAAAGTAACAGAGATTAATGGGTTGCATTTGTTTGGCTTGCAGTCTTCCAACAACGAGTTCCTTCCTTGTCCTCGTAATTGTGTGGTTCTGGGTTCTGTATTGGGAGAAACTTTTCGCGCTGTATGTAGTGTTGTCCCCATCGTGTTCCCACAATAGAATCGTGTTCTTTGAGTGCGCTCTAGAAACATGGAAAATCATAGATTTGTCTAAATGCAACCGAAAAACTTTTTGCGAATTTCTGGCTTATATGGATATGCCTTACACTTTATGTACCTATGGAAGGTAGGTAAGTAAACCTGTTATATTTAGCTATTTAGCAGCAATGGCAAACCCATTCAAACTCGCTTTTGTGATTGTAGGTTGTTCGTCGATCAGCAGGTTCATATGCAAAAGTGCTGAAGTGTAAAATTGTAAGATTGTTTTTTTTTTTTTTCAAATAAAATGCACGACTGGAGATATGACATGGAATAGAGATATAATTAAAAAACACCGAAACTTCATTTCCATTATTCAAATTTTTTGGCAAACAAATCAAACTGTTCCAGAAATTACATGTATGTACCTACCAAGCGACCTGCATCGTGCCTGATCGGGAAACTATTGATTGCTCAGAACTTGGTCTGGGCCAGTAGCGCAACAATCAGTCACGATGAAGTGCTTGTTTTACCTCCTCGTGGTGGTCCCCGGCAACTATTTGTGTATCCCAATATACATAAATAGGCCAAAATTACAAGTGCGAGAATTACTAGCTTTCTAGGATAGGTTACGGAGGTTAGCATTCTCCGTAACTGAAATCAACCCGCTACCGAAACCAACACTACGCCTCGGATAATTAATGATAACTCGTTGACGACTTTTGGCTATTGTACCCGGACAAAGATTGGTTTCTGGAATGTGAAGACGCTTCTTGACAATGGAAAAGAAGGTCCTCAGAATGCCAGATTCCTGCAACTAGAGAAGGAATTCATGCGGTATAGGATGGACATCTTAGGGATAAGTGAAGTTAGATGGCTGGGTTCGGGGAAGTTCAAGTCACCAACCCGTAACACTGTACTATTCTATTCCGGAAAAACACCTGGAAGCGCTCGGGAATCTGGCGTTGGATTGCTGCTTTCCAAAACAGCTCTCAAAAGCTTAATTTCCTGGGAGCCTTTAGGTGACAGAATCCTGAAAGCCAGGTTCCGGACTAGAGTACGTCGCGTCACCATCATACAGTGTTACGCCCCAACTTTGCTCTCTTCTGACGAGGGGAAGGAGGCCTTTTATAACCGGCTGAGTGTTGCTTATGATAGCGTTCCACGAGGTGATATAATTATGGTGATGGGAGACTTAAATGCCAAGGTTGGCAATGACAACACTGGGCTAAGGCTAAGGATTTACATACTGCAATACACTATTCGCAACTACTTTTGTTCGCCGATGATGCCAAGCTTCGATTATCCTACAAAAATAATAAAAACTATGAATTACTGCAAACAGATCTAAATAGTGTTTACCTTTGGTGTAAAGTCAATGATATGGAACTCAATATATCAATGTGGAAGTGTGTGTCTTTTACTCGCAAACGTGCGCCTTTCTTTAAGTTCTCTATTCGAACGAATTGATCATTTGTGTGATCTTGCCGTTATAATGGGCTCTAAATTAGACTTCAATAAACATATTGATCATATCATTAACAAAACAAAATGCAGATTGGGTTTCGTTTGTCGATTTTCAAAGGAATTTCGACACCCTTACATTTTAAAAACTTTATACTGCTCTCTTGTGCGATCGAATATCGAATACTATAGCTGTGTTTGGAGTCCGAGCTACCAAAACAATATTTATCGACTGGAATCTGTACAAAAACCCCATGAATTTTATAGTTGAATTCATCAATCGATTCACTAGCCAAATAATAAAAGAAAATGCATGCAATGATTTAGTAGAGTCATGCAAGGCTTCCTCAGTTCAAAGATTTGAACCCACTGTCTCCTTTGTGTTTAGAAAACAACCCTTTCCTTTGTTGAATTAAAAATTGCTTTTTTGATAGGGAAAATTATACGATACAAAAATGTTTGAAAAGTTATGTACAAGTTCATCAGCAACAACAACAACTAAAGTGTTCTACCAGCTACCACCAAGTTATTTGGCTGAACGCTGAAGTTATAGCTATTTCACGAGTGCCAACCCGATCATCTGACTTCTTTGTGTGGTGCTGAGTCTTAAAACGTTCATTTTTATTTGAAAAGCTTTGTCCGTCATAGGGATTGAACTTAAGACATCAACTGTGACTGGAATTTGGAAGCCGACGACAGCCTACCCATCGCGCTACCCAAGCCACAATGTCAAGCTCCATCTCAATGCAGGTTTTGTTGCTTATGAAATGCATTTGAACGACTAGCATTTTTATTAGAGCACACAAGCTTGTTGTTGTCACATTCGGTTTCTTACTTTTTTCTCCGTACCCGATTCATATGCCAACAATTCGTTGGTTATATAAGGGGGGAGAGTAGTGCAAGATTTGACGGTGGTCAAGGTTTGAAGGGTGAAATATCTATAACTTCAGCCAAATAACTTGGTGATTGGACACTTTAGTTGTTGTTGTTTCATATTTTTTTTTGAAATTTTTTAAAATTGCTACCAAAGTTGCTTAAAAAAGAGATATAAATATTATATAATGTTGAGTGGAAAATATTTTTTTTCCGTCGGCTGTTTTGGTCACAATAATTTTAGTAATGAAACAAGAATTGTAGCATTAACTTTTCCCGACGTTTCGACATGGGTTGCTGTCTTCTTTAGGGGGAACTTTATTACATACAAAATACAAATAGTTAATCACAATGTTAGCAACAAAAATAACAATCAAAGATGAACTTACACTCTGAGAAATATAAACGATAAATTTACATAATTTATAAAAATTATTAATTTGACAACAAATTATTATTAATGAAAAACAATTTAAGCTCTTCTGATAAGGAAGTTTAGTCTGCAACTAAAAAATAATAAATAAAGAAAGCGGCTAGCTGTTATGATGAAACCAGTGAGCAGTATACCGCTGAAATGTTCTGTGTGTCTTGCTTTCGATTCATGTTGTTTTTGTTGTTTATAATATGAAGCGTTTCGAGAGTGTATCGCTTTGAGGTATGCTTTTCCGTTTGAAGAACTTTGACACCATCGAAATCAGGAGAATAGCCACATTCGATTGCATGACTAGCGAGTGCAGTTTTTTGTGTTGATGTCGGACCTATGATTTGACATACGTTGACGCAGAAACTGTTTTGTCGTTCCAATATAGGACAAATTGCAGGATTCGTCGATGCAGTCGATTTTGTACACTACATCCGTACATTTGTCCTTATCGGGTTTCACCTTTAGCTTGGTGAACAGATGGCCTAGTGTCTTGTTGGCTTTGCAAGCCAAACGAACATCTTTCACTTTTTTGATGACCATTTCCTTAAAGTTCTCGGTCAAATTTGGCACGTAGACAATACTTCTGAAAAATCCATCTGTAAGTTGGATAATTTTTGGGTGGGGGATTTTTTGGCTGGGTTCCCATTATTTCTAAGATTGTTGGTTATTCTTGTTTTGTTAACCGAGTGAAATTGTTCGTCACTCAAGGTAAAAACTTTGTTCACCAAATTGGAAGTCGTGTTCATAATAATATGTCTGGCTTGACTAAAACGAAAGTTAATGAGTCGTGCTTTTTGAAACCAATCATTCGAAAGATGTTTTTTGTCTCGGAAGATTTTAACATCAAGAAACGCTATTGAATCATTGTTCTCTCATTCGACGATAAACTGTATTTTAGGGTTGAATCCGTTTAGGATCAGCAAACTATCATCAATTTTCCGCTTATCCATTACCGCGAATATGTCATCCACATATTTGACAATGAAATTTGGTTGGTCATTGGGCAACCCTCTTTCACCCACTGTTGCGGACCTGGTGATGAATTATCTGCTTGACGAATGTTTTATTGGGACGAATGTTTTGTTTATTATTTTTTAGTTACAGACTAAACTTCTTTATCATAAAAGCTTAAATTGTTATTCATTAATAATAATTTGTTGTCAAATTAATAATTTTTATAAATTAGGTAAATTTATCGTTTATATTTCTCAAAGTGTAAGTTCAACTTTCATTGTTATTTTTGTTGCTAGCATTGTGATTTACTATTTGTATTTTGTATGTAATAAAGTTCCCCATAAAGAAGACAGCAACCCATGACAAAACGTCGGAAAAAGTTAATGCTACAAAAAAAAAAAAAAAATATTTTCCACTCAACATCAAATTGGTCAATAAATTAATTTCTTAATATAAATATTATAACTATATTTAATCATAGTTAAGGGTTCGAAGTACGTGAACAAAAAACAGGGCCAACTAAAGTGTCGTACTTTGACCACAGCAATGATGCAATCATTGCTTGTTGCACTTAGTTAACATCAAAACCCTAGACTATTCGATTCCAAATTTTTAGCAAAATTAGAGCTATTTTTTGAGTGCTTACTTAGTTTTTCAGAATTCTTTTTTTTAATTCATGGTTAGATAGCAAAACAAATAAAACATGCATGAGTTTGAAACTAATGTGGTGTTGTAGAACATTTTATAACAACCATTTTTATACTTGATGGTTTTTTCCAAAGTTGCATATTTCCAAAGTTATTAAGGTAAAAGTCGCAAAAATGGGGTAATTTAAGCGTTTTTTTCACTGTTGCATTTTTCCTGCAGCGAGCACAGATTTTTCGAAGTTGCAAGCTAAGACTACTCTAACATGCCCCAACAAAGCTGTGTGAAGTGGGAACCCCGAAGTCAAGATTTTTGGGTGGGTTTTATCAGAATCGTTTGTCCACGTTTGTCCAACCAAAAAAATCGTTTGTCCACCCTCAAGAAAAAAGTTAATAAGCTTTTCTTTTTTATAGCAACTCCCCAAAATCAAAAAAAAACTCATCTACTGCCCCCAATAGATGACTTGGGTTGATGAGACTAAATGCATTCGGTTGTCCACCGGCTGTTTAAGATTATTCACCAAAAATAATCGTTTTTCTACCCTTAGTTCAAAAGTTATTCAACATTTCTTTTTTATAGTTACCCCAAAAAAATTTAAATTTTTTTTTATTAAAATCGTTTTAATCCCAATCGTTTGTCCACCGTTTGTCCAGGTTAGTCCAGCAAAATAAAAAAATTTTCAGAACTTCAACATTTCGATTTTATAGCAAAACCCCCAAAGTCAAAAACGAAATGTTGAATAACTTTTGAACGAAGGTCTAAAATTTTTTTTTTTGCTGGACTAAACTGGACAAACGATTGGGATTAAAATGATTTTAGTTAAAAAAATTTTTTTGGGGTTGCTATAAAAAAGAAATGTTGAATAACTTTTGAACGAAGGTCTAAATTTTTTTTTTTGCTGGATTAACCTGGACAAACGTTTGGGATTAAAATGATTTTAGTAAACAAAATTTTTCTGGGGTTGCTATAAAAAAGGAATGTTAAATAACTTTTGAACTAAGTATAGAAAAACGATTATTTTTGGTGAATAATCTTAACCAGCCGGTGGACAAACGAACGCACTTAGTCTCATCTTCCTAAGTAATCTATTGGGAGCAGTAGATGAGTTTTTTTGATTTTGGGGAGTTGTTATAAAAAAGAAAAGCTTAATAACATTTTTCCTGAGGGTGGACAAACAATTTTTGTTGGTTGGACAAAAGTGAACAATTGATGGACAAACGATTCTGATAAACCCCACCCAAAAATTTTGACTTCGGGGTTCCCACTTCACACAGCCCCCCAACAATATATCAAAAATGTAGAACTACATCTCGCTTTGCGATTTTAGCCCCACTACCTTATTCTACTTAAAAAATTCATGTTCTTTCAATATTGATTCAAGGTTTTGTAAAACTCCTTTAACTTATAGGTATTGATCAAATTATTGATAAGAACCATTATTTATTGAACAAACCGACATAAATCATCATCAACAAAACAAAATGTGATTTATTCTTCAAATCACATCCTTTGAGGCGATAATCCAATCAACTGGATATTTCTCCTTAGCTCTATCAAACAAATCATCACTTAATAAGCAATATCCTTTAGCTATGTCTATCTATATACAACTATATACAGTCGATTTATGGATACCTACCTAGAACTAAATAACCTCCTTGGAAAATCATATAGTAAAATACTTCGTTTCCCAATGGCTATTTAGATTTACTACAAATTATAATAAAATCCTCGAAATGTGGTTTAAGTAACCGAATGACTTTGACTCACTTTTCTCTGAATAAGGTCTATGGCCTATCTAGGTATATACAGTCTGGTATTGGAGTCTGCATAACTAAACAAATTCATTAACCTAAATAAGACCTAAAGCCCAATTATTTGATTTACTGCTAATGAAATTCTCCTTTCTCATTCTGAAACTATTAAATCTTGAGCCTCTCCATCTATTATAGCTCGATATAACTAAAGGTAAAGGCAGTTCTCATATAAACGAAAACAACAACACAAAAACATGCAGTGATGCTTGCAGATATAAATTCACAAGATAACCATCGTTCACATAAGCAAATATATCCTTCAATCCTCGGAATTGTATTGTAGACCACATAGGATCCTTAGAGGCTTGGTTGGTTGGTTTTGGTTGAGACGCTTAAGCATCTGGCTAGGTTGGCTATAGCATTAGGGATTTCCCAAAAACCTATACCTCCTAGAATCCAGAAGCAAACAAAAAAAAAACAGGATTCAGAGATAATAAAATGTTTATTACGACTGCTACCTAAATCGTAAGATTGAATTGAAATTATTTTGTTCATTCAGCTCGACAACAACACATCACATCCGAAAGAAACTACAACAACAACAAAAGCAATAAACTTCATCGTATCCCATCCCATATTCCCAGTCCCCCGTACGCTGTACTCTCCCCACCCTCGTCTCGTCTCGGCATCGGCACTCGTTTTATTTTTCTCTCGAAGCGTTGTTTTTGTGCTTGAAAACATTGCAGATGAACCACCATTGTTTGGTTAATTCGTTGGTTGTTTGGTCGGTTGGGCGCTCGGTGCTCTTGCTCAGTGCCTTGCCTAGCCTACATACTGCTTTACTATATCTACTATCTGGCCACGTTCTCTTTGGGTCAAATTGATTACCCAGAAGGTTTTATTTAATGTCCATGTCCATATCAGGACCTGGTGTCCACCATGAAGAGGATCATCCACATCTTGCATACACAAAGCTTATAGGCACTATGTACGTATATATTTGTACACATATTATCATCCCCTCTTTGGACATAATTAAGCAAACAGGTTTCTGTATATAAGGACGAGAAAAAGGCCATGCGACTTTGGAAAAAGGGCATATGTGTTGCCGCTAAACTAAGTTTCTACGGATGGATGGATCGATGGATGGATGTAACCAAAAAGGACAAAGTATGATGCCAGGAGTTAGCAAGGAAACTCTTTAAGCGATTCAATAATTAAAACAGTGCGGTTGTACTACAGTGTTACCAGATAGTAACGAAGAGTTTCATACAACGTCACATTTTATCAAACCACACCAATAATAGTTGCAATTTTATCAGCGAGAATTTTTATTGCACACGTTACAATTTACAAACACCAAAACCAGATACTTACTTACTTACTTTATCATAATCATCAATTCCTGTAACCCCGAGCGGGGCGTAGGGCGCCAACAAATCGTCGCCATCCTTCACGGTCTGCAGCTAGATATTTTTACTATGGCCACGTCTTTCTCTGGGTATTTGCTTCTGCTAAAACTGTTGATTTCCATGTTGTTCTTGGTCTTCCAACCCGCCGTGCACCCTGAGGATTCCATTCAAAGGACTGCTTCGCAATATCGTCGTTTGGTTTTCTCAGTGTGCGACCAATCCATTGTCATTTCCGCCTTCTTATGTCGACGTCCAGCCGATCTTGGCTTCTCCTGCGCAACAATTCCAGGTTCGAAATAATTTGTGGCCAGTAAATCTTCAGGATATGACGTAGGTAACGATTTACAAAAGCCTGCAGTTTCCTCGAGATGGCAGCCGAGACTTTCCAAGTTTCGCAAGCAAAAAGGACCACGGATTTGACGTTGGATTCGAAGAATCTCAACTTAGTGCGTAAGGAGATTTGACTAGACTTCCAAATTTGAGACAGAGCACCGAAGGCAGTACGAGCCTTACTAATTCTACCTTTAATGTCCAGAACTGTACCACCCTTTGCTGATACAGTACTTCCAAGGTAATTAAACTGTTCGACCTCTTCAACTGGCGTCCCCTGCAGAATTATACGCTGAAGTGTGGATTGACCTGTGAGCATTATTTTTGTCTTTTTGCTATTTATTCTAAGACCAATAGACTCTCCCCAACTAACATTTTATCTTCGGTTCGACTTAATAGAACTTAATAGAACTTCTATTAAGCCGAACCGAAGCTGAAATTTTAGTTGGGTCGTTTCACCTGCAGCGTTTGACATATCCCGTGCAGACCACTGGTGTTATTTGCCATGAGAAATATATCATCAGCATAGTCTAAATGACTAAGCCTTTCAAACGGTCTCCATTGAATGCCCTGTTTCTTTGCTGTACCAACGCTGGCCGTCAATACGTCATTTATCGCGAGCAGAAAAAGAATTGGCGATAGAACATCCCCTTGTCTCACACCCTGCCGCACTTTGAAAGAGTCGGATAGCTGAACATTGTGCAAAACAAAACACCTTGCGTTGATGTATGACTCCCTAATAATGGCAACAAGTTTTGAAGGAATTCCTTTACCAAGAAGTGATCTCCATAAACAATCGCGGTCAACTCGGGCAGAGGCCTTCTCAAAGTCAAAGAACATTAGATAAAGCGCTGATTGAAATTCCGCAGACTGCTCGAGGACAATACGCAGGGTGTTGATATGGTCGACACACCGCTCTGGAAGCCAGCTTGATGCCTCTTGAGACTCGATTCTAACCTTTATCCGCTCGAGAATAATGGTTGCCATTAGTTTTGGAAACATGGACAAAACGGTAATACCACGCCAATCGTTGCAATTTTTAAGGTCACCTTTCTTTAGCAGCTTAACAATCGCTCCATCCTTCCAGTCCCTAGGACTAGAATAGGTTTCCCAAATAGTTTGTATTAATGGCATCCTTCGGGAATTCAACTGGTACTCCATCAAGTCTAACAGCTTTGTTGATTTTGAGGAGATTTATCGAAGATTGGATTTCCGCTACTGAAGAAGGTTAGATTTCAATACCTCTACAGGACCTGCGCTTCTCTTTTGGCTAGGGCACTTCAGCACCCTGAGCTTGCCCCGCAGAATCTTCCATCTGCGAAGCTGATCCTCAATTGATACCTATAGTGTCCCATCCACATCCATCACTGGAAGACAGGTGTTGCTTTTTTTCCCGACAACTTCCTTGGGTATTTGGTTTAACTGTCTCATATCTCCTCTTCTTGTTGCGTTTTCCGCATTACTTGCGAGACCGTCCAACCTCACCCTCCTATCACGTCTCACACAACGATAGACCAACTTATGTGCTATCCGATAATCGCTTCGCAATTCTGCCTTACGTTGAAAATCTGCCTCGGAATTTATTTGCAACTTTAACAATTTACGACGCTCAATTTTATCCCAGGTGTCTCGAGATATCCAAGAGTCACTAGCTCTCTTATTTAACTTACTTCAGGTGGCCTATTCGCCCGGTGTTGACCAGGGCCTCAACCAACAATGTTTCCCCAGCCAGCCCTATCCCTAGTTCTCGCCGCCAAGTTGTCCTCTTCCACTTGCCTGCGCCACCGGTTCCGGAGTCTTCCTTTACTACGCCGCCTTCCCTCGGGGATAGATTCAAAGCATTTTTGAGCCGGAGCATTGATGTACATCCGCTCTACGTCACCCAGCCACCTCAGACATTGGCTTTTTACTTTTGTGACTAGGTCGATGTACAGCCCGCACAGTTTGTTGTGTTATCTTCTCTAACAATTCCCGTCAATGCATAAGCGATCGAACACCGAAGATCACCCGATGAATTTTTCTCTCCACCGTTAACAGCGTACATTTCTCTGCACCATAAACAGGGACACTAAATTTGCTCGAGAGATTGATTTGCTTCTCCATTGTCTTCTTAGTCCAAAAAAGCAGTGATTGGCAAAAGTTATTTGTCGTTTGACTCAGCGCTGTTATAATTGTCTGAATTGACAGCGGAGACAAATTCCTTAACTACATCAAAGTTATAACTGTCTATGGTGGAGTTCTGTCCAAGACGTCGATGATGAGTGTCCATTCGTGATGACAGCATATTCTTCGTTTTGTTCTCATTCACCGCTAAAGCCATCTTCGCCGCATCCTTCTTAATGCTTGCAAAAGCTCCAGTGACATCACACTTTCTTCTTGCAATTATATCACCGCCAACGATGTACTCAAGTTATTAGAAGGTCTTTTGATAGATTGTGCCCCTAGTGTTAGCGTGAGAGTTTTGTACTATTCTTTTAAATATGATTTTAAAGAATTCGCATGGCAGCGCATCGCCACCTTGCGTTCTCCATCCTCCATCTTCATCCTGCACAAACGGACGAGTTCTCCACGGATGCCAAAACTAGACATTGCTCTTTGGGCGTTTTTAGTTCAGAGTATAGCTCTGAACAGAGTCTGAACACTCTGAACACACTCTGAGCGATCTCTGAACTGAGCGTGCTCTGCTCAGAGAGTTCAGATTTATTCTCGTCGACTATTCTCGTTCGCCATATTTACTTTTTTGATATTTTTCCACTTGTCAAATTTGTGTTCAGCTATTCAACTCCGTCTGCTCTATCAATTTATTCTGAGCTCAAAGAGCGCGCTTTGAGCATGTTCAGAGCGAAAAAAGAAACACAAAGTTGGAGCTCTGAATGCTCTGAGCTAAAAAAGAAACACCGATTTTTTTTGACAGTTCAGGCTCTGCTCTGAACTAAAAAAGAAAAACGCCCCATATAGCTCGTCTCTATAGATACTGACATACGCGGCCTTGAAATCGATGAAAATTTGTTCAGCGTCCTGGAAATTTTTCAAAATTTGCCATAGTGTAAAATTTGGTCGATGGTGGACTCTCCTGGCCTGAAACCACACTGATATGGAAATATCAGGTTGTTGACGGCCATCTTAAGGCATTCACATAACACGGCAGAGAAGATCTTGTTAGAGATTGATTCAGTGATTCCTCTTTAGTTGGCGTAGTTTAGAGGATCTCCTTTCTTGAGAATTGGGCAAATTAAGCTGAGGTTTTGTACCTCTATAATTTGCAGATGAGCTCGTAAATAGTGCTACAAATATCATCAGCTGCTTCTTTGAATAGCTCGGCAGGAAGGCCATCGGCTACAGTGTCAGACCTTAGCTTAGATCTTGCTATCTTCACTTCGTCGATGTTGGATTGACGGAATTGTTGACCTGCATCGTTTAGTTTGAAATGTGTAATTTTACTGACAGCTGAATTAGATCTATTAACGCAACGCCGTCGTTATACAGACTGCTGAAGTGATCCTTACATATTCTCAGCATCGACTGGGAAGCTTCTGGAATGTTCCCTTGTTCCTTTCAGGCTCCGGTTCAGGCTTTTAGCCCTGGGAACTTCTGTTTACCTTTTGGCAAAACTTCAGAAACTCATTCCTGTTATTCCTGTCATACCCCAATCTCCTCGGTCGCACTTTCTCCTCTTCTGTTCGTAAAGCCTGGGAGCAGCTTAGGTAACCTTAAATATCATATATTCTTGAACGACGTCCGTGGTAAAGAAACTTGTTGTGTTTCGAGCATATTATGTTATTCTTTTGGAAATAGAATGAATGGTCACCTTAATTATAATGTATCATATAGATGTATCTTTGTATCGTATCACTAGACTCTGATGGCAATCACAATTCACAAACATATAGAGAGACCCAGTCTTAATTGATTTCTGTCGGTATCCTTTTATCTGCAAAGTATCTGCACTTCCGTATAAAACAACAGTAAACTGTGTGGTGGGGGTCGAAAGGGGGAGAAAGTGCATGCAGGCATTATTATGAGACTCAGCATACAAGTGTTTAAATGTGGTGAAAGTAATGGGGGACATTATGTTGCAGTGAGTACAGGTGTTAATTAAGTTGAAATTTATAATTTCATTTTATAATGGAGATGTTTTTTTTTAAGGACAGTCTTTACTGATGACATAATATAGTACGTAAGGCTCTTAGCAGAATTAAGTAAATATTTAAAATAAGCTCATCTACGAATTCAAAAAGGCAATGAAACAAACGTACTCGTATATACTAGTTACTATGAAGGTAGGTTATGTATTTATACCAACTTATGTGTACGTATGTATAATGTATTCCTGAACATCCTTTTTATGAAAAGGGGTGAACGTAAGATAATGATTCATTTAAACTTTAATTATGCCCAAAATTGATAATTTGGCTAAATGCAAATAAATTAAAATGGGTTTATGTACGAATAATCGACAAAGAAATTTCAACTGGTCAAAATGATCGACTTTATATCGGCTTTTTTGAAATTTAAAATGCCGTCAATTGTTTGATGTGCCTTGAAAAAAAAAGTCGAACAAAACATCGACTTTCATATTTTTTGCCTAAAAAATTAGTGTTTGGTACTACACGTCGATTTTTTAAATATCGGTTCTATCAGAAGCATGGACATTGAAAAAAAAAAGGATGAAAGTCTGTTAGGGTGCTTTGAGGGGAAGACTATTCGTGTGGCTTTCGGTCCAGTGGGTATTGAAGTTCGAAGGAGTGTGGAGGAGAAGATTCAACGACGAGCTGTGCCGGCTATACAGCAGCGATGAACTGGTCAAAAATCTGAAAATACAGCGGCTGAGATGGCTGGGGCTCGTGGAGCGTATGGACAGCAACGCACTTGCCCGACGAGTCTTCGAATCCAATCCCGATGGAGTACGCAGCAAAGGAAGAACACATAATAGGAGGCGCGCACAAGTGGCGAACGACCTCAACTAACTTGGTGTGCGCAACTGGAAGCGGCTAGCTAGAAAGAGCTGAATAGAAGGGATTAGTGGTTCAGGGCGTAGTCCATCCTGCGTTGTGAGCGCCATCTTAAGTAAGTATGTCAATGATATCGACTTTTATAGCCTCGACAGAAAAAATATCGACTGCTTTAAACAATCACTCAACAGGTGATTCAATGTTGATTAAAGACAAGAGAGAGGGAGATTTTAATAGTGGACTTATTGATAGTTGACATGGTGTACCAGAATCTGATCACGTTGGCAGTGGCGGATGATGTCTATATCGTCCGCATACGCCAGAAATTAGATGGAACTGTTGAAGGTAGCGCCTTTACTGTTGACGCCTGACCTGCGCACTATCTGCTTCAGCACGAGGTTGAGAAAGTCACATGACACCGCATTTCAATGCCGAAACTTTGTGGATGTTTGCACATAATTTCACGATGCACCGTTTGTATTTAAATGTCACGTTTTACAACTGGATCTGTTCTCCTGGGATCCCGATTTTGGCCATCGCTGTATAGAGCTCCAAGCAATGAATGCTTTTATAGTCTCGACTTGAAATTCATTAGTTCTTTTTTTTTCGAATTTAGCTGTAGATTTGGTCTATGGTTGATCTGCCGGGCAGGGAACCACACTAAAATCTGCCGATGAAAGTTTTGCAGAACGGCTTAAGACGCTCACACAGTACTTTCGATAGGATCTTATATACGACGTTTAGCAGGGATATGGCTCGATAGTTCTTGCAAGATATAGGATCACCTTTTTTTTTAAAATGTGACATAATGGAGCTGATAGTTCAATCATCGGGCATGCTTCTTTCCATCCAAACTTTATTGCTGATATTATGCATGCGCCCTATAAACACATCTCCTTCCTATTTGAAGAGTTCCGCTAGTAATTCGTCAAAACCGGTGGCCTTGTTATATTTTAAGTTTTTTTCTAGCTTAATTAATCTCTTCTTTACTGCGTGGCGGAACTTGGTCTTCATTGACTGGCGCTGGGCTTTCTTCTGAAAATGCTGCTAGAATACATCAATTATTCTTTGTGGTTCGGTGACAAGGCTACTTGTGTCGGATAGTCTACGTTCCGGTTTTAAGACAGCAGACAGTTGCTTGGCTTTTTTATAAAACCTGCGGGGGTTATTTTTTGCGCGAGACTCTTTGATCTTCTTAAATTGGAGCCCTCTTTTTTCTTCACAAGGTCTTCTCCCGTCTTCTGGCTTGCTGCTCTTTCCTCGCTGCTCTTGTGTTACACTGCATCATTTCCACGTGTGCATCTTCTCTCACCTTTTTCCATTGTACACTTTCATCAATCATACCACTGATTCTTTCTCTGGGTGGTTGGTAGCTTACTGTAGTTTCGGCTAACTCTTTGATGATATCACGTTACTGGAACCACTGATTGTCTGTGGTATAGGTGAATGCACATGGGAGAGTTTCTCGCTCAGTTGCTCTCTGTAGTCTCTGGCGTTCTAATGCTTTCAATGTTTAATTTCTTTTTCTTGGTGGGTCACAATTTCTTTTAGTTCGACAGTGACAGTCTAAATTTTCCGCTACAAGAAAATTGTCAAAGTCGATGTTTGCCGCTCGAAATGTTCGCACGTCTAATATTTCGGATACGTGCCTTGCATCGATTAGCACATGGTTGTTATGGTTGGTGGTTCGACGGTCTGGAGAGTGCCAGGTTGCTTTATGGATCCTAAATATTTGGCTTACGTTTGAGAAAGTATCTCTGATCCGGATAACTGCCAAGCGATCACTTACCGGCATAAATTTAATTACTTTCCTTCTTAAACGACTTCCCCCAACGAATCCGCATCTTAACATGTGCAACTTCTTATCGCAGCTTTAATAAAATAAAAAAATGAATCGGGTGGCACAACGGCTCATGAAGAACCAGGGCCGAGTGACTAACAACTCGCAACCATTCCTGTGTGCGCCCTTAGACAGGAATGGAAGGGCCCTACAATTGTATGCCGAATCAGAACGGCTAGACGAGAAGCACTTATTCGTGACAAGTGATACTCTTGGAGGATTTGTCAATTCCTCGCAAGATACAGTAGCCCTGAAAAAAAAACTTTTTAGTTTTTAGGTGGACGAGGCTGGGAAGCGATCCCAGACCTACAGCGTGACAGTCGAACGCACTAACCATTACGTTACGGTCTACTACGCAGCTTTAATAGGTATCGCAATTTTCTCTTCATCATACCTGATCCTTTCAATCGTATATCCAGGATTGCGGTAATATCCGCATTATACCGCTCGAAGACAGACTAATGCTTTTTAGCCCAAGAAATAAAAACATTGCTCCATACAAGTTTCTTAATTTTGATAATAGCTTTAATACTTACACATATTGTACCTAACACTATTATTCATCTTTTCAGAAATATCCCCGACTGTAGCTGTTAAGCAAAAAAAACAATAACGGGATTTTAGTGTGATTTATTTTTTAATTTTTGGGAATTCTTCGTTTTAATAAAATGGCTATATCTTTGGATATAATTGGTTTAGTAACAATTAGAAACAAGATTGGTACGTCAAATGATTGATAATTGTTTTTTCTTAAATAATAAAATATAAAACGAAATATTCATATATACGTTAGAAACTTTTTAAAAATACACAAAAATTCAAATTTTTGGAAAAATCGTAATGGAGATTGGTTTAGTTTTGTAACTTAATAAAAGAAAAAATGTCCAGTTTTAAAAATTCAATTGTGCAGAAAACCTCATTTTTAAAACTACATACAGAAATTAATTTAACTGTGTTTGAGAAGATTTTTATTACACCCTTTCTTCACAAAATTCCTATTGAGACATGCCTCCATACAAAATTCTAAATTTCGGTAATAGGTTTGATACTAACTTATATTGTTCGGATCGGATTGTACGGATCCCTGCTAATTTCGGATGAGGACCAGCTCATAAGGTGGAGGGAACACTTTTCTGCGGTTTTAAACCGCGTTTTCGCAAGTGAAGTGAACCCTATTCCCACTGAGCTACCCGAAGTAACAATTTCCCGAATACGCACCGTACCCCCCAGTAAAGAAGAAATTATCACCGCCATCAAAGCACTGAAGAACAACAAAGCGGTTGGACTTGACGGTATTCCTGCAGAGCTCTTAGGAGCAGCCCCAACGACATCGAGCGAGCTACTGCACCCACTTATTAAGAGAGCTTGGGAAACAGAGAGCTTTCCTGAAGAGTGGAAAAAAGGAATGATTGTCAAGCTCCCAAAGAAAGGAGATCTCACACAGTGCGAAAACTGGAGAGGAATATGCGTTCTGCCTGCAGTAGCCAAGATAATAGCAAGGATAATATTGGACCGAATTAAAGACCACCTCGAAGACACACTCGACGCCGAACAAGCAGGTTTCCGCACTGGATCTTCCTGTGTGGATCACATCAACACCTTGCGGATCATCATCGAACAGTGCGTTGAATATCGATCACCACTTCACCTGTTGTTCATCGATTTTGAAAAGGCGTTCGACAGTGTCAATAGAGAATTTATTTGGCTTGCTTTGCACAGGAGGGGCATCCCAGATAAATTGATTGCTATTATCAAGGCTACATATGATGGATCCAGGTGTCACGTTTTGCACAAAGGTAGGCTGTCAGAGGAGTTTGAAATCCAAAGTGGAGTTAGGCAAGGCTGTATACTGTCACCAATACTGTTCCTGTTGGTGATAAGTGACGTACTGCACGCAGCTTTGTCAAATGGAAATGGAGGAATTCAGTGGACTCTGCAATCTCACCTCAAACATCTGGACTACGCGGACGACGTATGCTTACTCTCTCATAGGATCATGGATCTCCATCAAATGACAACAAGCATGGAGAGAGAAGCAGAAATCGTAGGGCTTAAGATCAACTCGGCAAAAACTAAAAGGATCAGCCTTGGAACTTCCTCATCAATCCAAGTAAATATTTCTGGACAACCGGTAGAGATGGTAGAGGATTTCCAATATCTTGGGAGTATTATCTCTACGGGTGGCGGAACTGAACTGGACGTAAACAGCCGAATCAGAAAAGCAAAGGCTGCGTTCGGAATGCTGACCAAAATATGGAGAAACAACTCTTTTAGCTTAAAGACCAAGCTACGACTGTTCCGCTCCAATGTTGAATCCGTTCTGCTTTACGGCTGCAGCACTTGTAAAGTCACTGAAATTGTCACTAGAAAGCTGCAAACCTTCGTTAATAGATGTCTACGAAACATCTTGAGGATTTTCTGGCCCAACCGTATCTCCAATGCCGAACTTCATGCGAGAACGGGTCAGGAGCCCATAGACTCCATTATACGAAGAAGAAAGTGGCAGTGGATTGGCCATACGCTTCGAAAAGGCGATCGGTGCATTGCATCTCAAGCAATGCAGTGGAACCCGCTCACACAGGAGGGAAGACAAGTGGGCCGGCCTAGAAGTACATGGCGAAGAACGGTCGAACAGGAATCGGCACGACTGGGGAAAAGTTGGAGAGAGCTGAAATATATTTCAAGAAATCGTACACGATGGCGCGTAGGTGTAGTGGAGGCCCTATGTCCCGTAAGGGAAACATCACGGACGTAATAGGTCCGAGGACCTAAATCAATCAATAACTTATATTGTTCCTAATACCATTATATGACTTTTGAGAAACATCCCCACCTGTGAGTGTTGAGGAAAAAATAATAACGGTATTTTATTGTGATTTTTTTTAGTTCTCGGGAATTCTATGTTTCATTAAAATGGCTATATCTTTGGGTTTTATAGATGTAGTAATAAGTTTGATACATCAAATATTTATAAATTGTTTTTTCTTTAAGTATAAAATATAAAACAAACTAAATTCATGCGTACAACTTTTTAAAAATACACAAAAAATCATTTTTTTATCTTAAAAGACGCAAAATAAAATTATTAAAAAAAAAATAAATATTTTTTTTAGTGTTATTCAGTACCCTTAACTATTCAATTTCGATAATAAATATTGTAAGAAAAATGAACTTTTTATTTCTTTCAGCTTTCAAAGACAACTTTACGGTTCTTTATGAAAATAAAATATTACATTTTCTTAAACTGAGTTAAATTGGTCATCATTTGAGATTTTTTGAATCTTTGTGAAATGTACCGTTGTATTTTTTTTTTTTTTTAGTTAGAACTCAAATATTTTGTGCGTTTTGTGATGGATTAAATAAAATAGTGCGTATTGCAAATTTTTGCAATCCCGCATATGACGAAAAATATAATAAAAAACAAATTTATAACAAAAAACACTTAAAAAAAAAATTATTTTCTTCAATTTGTATACAAATTTGACAAATTTAATGCTACTTTAAAAAACAAGTTAATATACAATCTTAAGAACTATTTATTGCTGCATAATTTAAAATAGTATAATGTACCGTTATATTTAATTTATTTTTTTTTTGAAGAAAATGCATTTTTTTCATTGTTGTCTCTTGAATAAATTCATAATATTTTGAGAACGGTAAATATTTTACCTATAACCGCATATTTAAAAAAATTGCGAAATCGAATAATAAAAAAAATAGATTACTTTTTTTTATAAAAATCCGTTGACTGTTAAATTGGAACGATAAGAACTGTAAAAAAAAATTGCAAATTCTTTACTTCTTCAAGGTTTAATAAAATTTTAACCAAAAAAACATTCTTTTATCTTGTGTTAAATATAATTTTGCGTAGTTTGATGTATATATCTAGTTTTTTTCGATGAGCCATTATATTTTTTTTTTTTGTAAAAACTGCAAAAATTCAGTTAAAATTTTCACATTTTCAACCCTTACTAAAATTTTTTAAATTTAAGGTCGTTATATATACAAAAAAAATGTGTGAGTACCGGGACTCAAGGGGATGATGTGTAACATCAGTGTAGTATATAGTTTATACTATAGCTTACAGTATATAGTAAACTGAAGGAGCCCGTCGAACATGTTATGTTATTTCATGTGATTCATACCCAATTTAGACCTTAAAATCATAACAGTTGCACCATGCCTTAAAAAACTGCATTTTCCACAATTATATGATGATGATAATTTTCCCGACACTATTTAATGCACAAACCGTTGGCTTGGTTGGTGTCTTTGGTGTATTACTATACCCAACCACATTACCGACATTTACCACATTATCTCAATTTACTCTATTCAATGCACGAACCATTCGCATCAATTATTTAAAAATCTAAAATCTAAACCGTTGGCTTGGTTGGTGTCTTTGGTGTATTTTTATACCCAACCACATTACCGACATTTACCACATTATCTCAATTTACTCTATTCAATGCACGAACCATTCGCATCCATTAGTTAAAAATCTAAATAAACAAGATGGTGGCGTATCCGTAATTTTGTCTTTCCTCTTTCAAGTTTACCCATACCGAGCGTTTGTTTTTTTCTTAATACCTAGCGCTAAGATGCTTACACATCAAAAACTGTACACAGTTTTATGCTTTAGTAAATTCTGCATCATCTGAATTTTTTCTCAGCTTTATATTTTTTTGTTTTTTATTTTTCGTTCGAAACTTTTAAATTTTTGTTCATGGTTCCTCATGCATTTTATTGAAATTATTTATGATATATCTACAAGAAAATTTTCAAGAATATCTCAAACAATGTAGAATTAAACATAGAAAAAAAAACTGTGCTTTCTGATTTTGTTATATTTTGTTAACAATTCCGTTTTAACAGTAAATAATGTAAAAAATTCTTTAAAATGTTCACTTTTTCAAGTTTTTATAAAAAAATGACAGACTTAACGGAACATACAGGCGCGAACCCAGGGGGGTTTTGGGGGTTCAACCCCCCCCCCCCCCCCCGAAATGTATGAATTTAACTTCCTCGCCATACAATTTCACTCTTCATTTTGAGTTTTCTGTTTAAACCCCCCCCCCGAAATTTGTTCAACCCCACCCGAAATTTTTTACTGCGTTCGGGCCTGGGAACATTATAAGATAAAATCTTTACTTTCTTGTTCTAAATTCCATTCTGCATCGTTTGAGGCATTTTAAAATTTTCTTAAATGTACCGTTATATTTTTTTTAAATTTATACCTTAATTTTTATTCGTGATTTGCCTTTAAATAAAATATTTTTTTTTTTACAGAAGGGTACACAACACAAGCTTGTAAAATATACGACGCAGAATTATGTGGTTAACAAAACTGTGTTTTTAGTTTTTATTTATTTTTGTTTAAAATTGCATTGTAACGGAAAAAAACCCAAAAAAACTGTAGAAAATTTCAATTTTTCAACTTTGAATAAGATTTTTACTAATTTTTGGCTTTAAGATATAAAAAAAATGTACCATAATAAAAAAATTAATTATTTATTTTCTGAGATATTTTAGAAGTTTGTGGAGTGTACCGTTATATATTTTTTTTTTTTTTTTGTCATCGCCATTTTTTTTTCAAACGCTGATCACGCGGATTGCTCAACAGCTAGAGACGCGGATAATTCCTCAAATACTCGTATTAGCTCTACAACCCATCAAAATCCCAAACCTATTACAAACAAAGTAATATTAGCACAAAGTTCCTGGGCTATTTGAGTAGCGCCTGGGATGTTGATAGTTCTTAGGTTCTTACGTTCTAGGTAAACCCATCTGTACAGTACATACTCTCAAGTCGTTGCCAACTGAGGGTAAGCATTACCGAGGCTGCTCGAGTCTCTCTCATAACCGGCTAAGTTTTACGTGGTAGGGAAGCTAACTAACCCGATTCTTTTATATTCTTAGAATAGTAGACCGGATAATCCGAACTTAGTAACCCACTACGTGGATATGAGAGCTGCTCAATCAACCAGTCATTCCCGACAGAGCATTATAGTGTTGCTATTTACATATGTCTCTTGTTCAACACTCGCGCTAATAGGTTTAGCAAGTCAAATCCGGATGGACGAGACCAGTGCCCATGATTACCACTTGGAGGTAAAACTAATAAACTAGATGTGTAGAAGAAGTCACGATGTCAGGGTCGATAAAAATGCATTTTTCAGCCTTATTTCCAAATTTCTTTGGATTGTTATATGTATATTTCCAACGAAACGTCGTGTATTGCCAGTGCTACTATATGTTTTAGAATTTTTCACGATTGGATGAACTGATTAAAATTATTAATTAATGTTTTTTTACTTAGGAGATTGTTTAACACATACACACAAGGTGTCCAGTAAATAATGGATAACCTTTCAACCGGTTATAGCTTTTCTTTGTAGTTTTTAGGTTATGATTAAAAAACAAATTACAGGGTATATACATAAAAAAATATAATTTTATAGTAGTAGTACATTTTATAACAAATGAAAAAAACTATTGAAATGTTTAATTTTTTTGTTTTTAAACGTGTATTATGTATTATGTTTTTGTCAATTAATAATGAGTATGACCGCCAGTTTTTGAAATTAACTCTATTAGACGGTTCAGTTTTTTGGAATAATCCAGTGAAATCTGGCTCTAGGCATCGCAGTTAGCTTCGACCAAGAAGTCCTTATCTCCAAATTGTCTACCAGCATCAAAAACTTTTTGAGATAGCCAGGCCCAAACGTTTTCGATGATGTTTGAGTCCGGTAAGTTGGGTGGTCATGGTAAAAGTCAAACATTTTCCAACTGAATCCAGCTTCTAGCTACCCAGGAAGTATGGATAGGGGCGTTGTCTTGTTGGAATATGCAAGGTAGAGGTTCCAGGATATTCTTAAGCTTTGGAAATACCTGTTACAGCAGGTATTTGTAACCATTTCCGTTCATTGTTGTAGATATAAATTCCAATTCAAATGTTCCATAATAGGTGACAGCTCCAGTGGCGGATCCAGGGGGGTGGCTATAGGGGCTAAAGCCCCCCCCCCACAGCCGATTGCTAAAATAATTTGAAATATAGAAAGCAATACATTACAACGTGTTAAGTTTTATATTCGTCTAAAATATTGTTAAGATGAGAATTTTAATGGACAAAATAATGTGGTTGGGGCTGAACAATTTACATGTTCTGCAACTTCTTTTCTAAGCCCTAAGGCTGGGGCTAAAGCCTATGAAGTGAATTGGAAAGAAAAACAATTGGGGGCTATGAAAAATGGACATGTTTCATGCAACGACAATTCCCCCTTAAAACAAAACCCAGAAAATTAAAAAAAAAAAAACAACTTGGGACTAATAAGGTCTGAGAATATTGGACAAAAAACGTAGTCAGGGTTGAACAACTAACTCCCTAAAATCTAACCTTATTCCAGAGAGCTTTTGGGGCATAGGTCTAAGGATTTTCAAAGTCCGAAGTTGCAACTAAAGCTTGAAGATATAATTTAAGAAAAACGTGGTCGGGGCTTAACATTTACATGTCAAAAGCAACAACTGTTAACCTACACTATAAACTTAGCTCATTTAACGAAAGAAACGCAATTGAGGCTAATTGAGAACACCGGGGTGTTAAGCTTAGTGTAAATGTTTAATACAACAGGAATTGTTTCTTACGGCCTTGGCTGGGCTAAGATCATTTTGGGGCTTAGTTTTTAAAATTTCAAAGGTCCAATGCAATACATACAAAAATTTTTTGGAGTAAGCAACTCAATACAAATTTTCTAGTCGCAAACAGCTGCTCTTAGCAATAAGCTGCACGGCTCAATTCTGCAAGTGTCAATGAATTTTCGTTTACACTGCACCTCCATACACTTTCTGTTCCTGCTCAAAAAATGTGTCGATAAATTTTTAAGCCACTCAAGAGTCTATAGAGATTGTAAATATTCATGTCCACCTGCAAAATTTTCTGAGTTCACAGAGTTTCTCACGCTTTTGGAATTTGGCTCCAAATTCCAAAAGCGTGAGAAACTCTGTGAACTCAGAAAATTTTGCAGGTGGACATGAATATTTACAATCTCTATAGACTCTTGAGTGGCTTAAAAATTTATCGACACATTTTTTGAGCAGGAACAGAAAGTGTATGGAGGTGCAGTGTAAACGAAAATTCATTGACACTTGCAGAATTGAGCCGTGCAGCTTATTGCTAAGAGCAGCTGTTTCTTATGCCCGACTAAAAGTCTTGAAGATTTGATATTTTATTTTTCGATCCACAAAATCTTATTTTCGTGCTTTCCAGGAACAATATGAAGAAAACAGGTAGGTTCGTTGCTTTGGCTGATTAAAGAAAATGAGGTCTCAGAGGACTGATACTGTCAAAAAACATATGAGCTTTTGCCAGAAAGACCACTTAAATATCATTTTTCTGAACTAGCATTACAAACAGTTTTTAAATTTTGTTAAAAAGGTGAAGTTTAAAGCATACCTTCAGCTAATTTAAACAAACACTTACATAATGTACAAAGGTGGGTATTTGATACTTAATCAATTATTAAGCAATATACCTATAAATAAACGAATTTGTTCGTGTGGTAACGTGGCTAGAACTTAAAGTTATAAAATAAGTGATACTACCATGTTTTGCTGAGCCTTAATATTGGCTTTTAAAAAAAATTCCCATGCTTAACACATCAATCCCAAATTCTTCTTATTGTGCTTCGTTTTGAAAAAATTATAAAGCGCGATAGGAGCGGATACAAAGGCACAAAAAACACGGCTATTATTAAAGGAAAAGTGATGTCAAAATTCGTTTTCTGTTGTATAACTTCAAATTTACAAACTGGATTTCCAAACTCCAAGCCTCCCCCACAGCCAAATCCTAGATCCGCTACTGGATAGCTCCCCACACCATAACACCTGATGTATGACTGTGATGGCTTGAGAAAATAAGTTCTTCTTTTCTTTAATCGTGAAAATAAAAGTTGTAACCATCGGGTCCGTCAAGATTAAACTTTCTTTCACCTGAGAAGACAACCTTTTACCATGCATTTCTACAGGCAACATGCTCCCTGGAGAAATTCATCCGTAGTTCCTTATTTAACAGCCATAGAACCGGTTTCTTTTTTATTTTCATACTCTTGATGTACCACTGGGTTCAATTATCCTTAAAACCGTCGAAATTATGGCTGATACCCCACTTTTTGACCTTTTTTTAGGCTCTAACAGTGTGGAGTTTGAAGCTAGCCGCTGAATGAGTCGCTTTTATCGGATTGTTGTTGCTTGAGCTGTGCGTCCTTTTTGTTTTTGTCCATAGTTTTTAGTTTCTGCTAGATAGTTGTTGACAATGGTCTTACTTCTGTTCGGTCTCCTAGCTTTTTCTTGGCCTTAGAATCCCAGTTCCTTTAAAGCATCTATTGGTCCCATTCCTGCTACTGTCAACATGTTTCCAGAGCACATTTTTACTTGAAATTTAAAATAAAATGTAGTTTTCTATCCTTTCTTAAATATTTTAAGCTTTTTTTTGAAAAAAAATCGGCGATGTTAACTTTTGCCAAGCAATTTTTGGAATGGGCTCAATCAAGTGACGTAAAATTTCTATGAATTTTCCGAGTTAACTCTTTAACTTTATCCTTCTTTATTGCAAAATATATATACCTACTCACACGTATCAAAAATTTCCAGGAAAAATATTGCTTACAGGTATTTATCGAAAAAAAAACTTTTATGAAAATAGTGGCCTCAAAGAAGTGACAGGGAGTGTATGTATGTATGTATATCTTCCTCTAACCTACATATAAGGAAAGCAAGAAATTCTTCAATTTAATCCTTAACTTCAACTTCAAAGAGTGTTACATCACCCGTGTCTCTGTTCTGTTCATATGTATATGCATATATTTTTTTTTTGGCTCATTAGACTTCAAGATAACTCAATCGTTGAATCCTTGTTTCAAATTGTTCAGCAAATCAAATTGAATACCGAAAATTCGCAAGAGACAACAAAAATAAAAAAATAAAGTTAAATAAATAAAGAATTAAGTTAAAAATTCCATTCTAGACCTGAAAGACAAGATCTTAATTTTTGTGTTCATCTCTTCCTTTTCCGTTTCGAGCAAAAGCTATTTGCATCCTTTGTAAATTCGTTTCCAAGAAATTTTCTTTTATTTGGAAATATACCCAGTGTTTCAATGTTTTTATATCTTTATGCTTATATTTTTACGATGTGTCTGTATTATATAGGACCAAAAATACAGAACGAATCACTTGATTTGATACATTAATAGGACTGGCCAGGGCCACGAGACGAGACTGAAAATTTTCGATTTTAACGAGACCGAGACGAGACCTACAAAAGTCTCGCAGAGTCTCTCGTCGTGGCCAGCCCTATAACATTAATTCTTAGGCTAGGCGCATATTGAGACGCATTCGACGCGAGTGGCGCGACACAGCACAGCACGAGTTTTTGTAAACAATATAAGTCAATTGAACAACGTATATTGAAAAAGCGGCACGACATGACCGAAAATCGGGTGACACAGTAATCGAAACACAGTTTCGTCAATAAATAAAATAATAAAATGTCGTTGGTTTGGAAAATAAAATATCGTTTGCTTTTTTAGAAATTACTTGTTTCTTTTTTAAGTTTATTTTAATATAACATGATTTTTGGTTCAATTATGTTTTTTGACACGAGACACGCGAATCAATATGCGGAGAACGGCATGACACGTTTCTAAGATCGTGTCGTGCGACACTTGTCAGATCACGTCGCACGCGTCGGACGCGTCTCAATATGCGCATAGCCTTAAAGTTTAGAATAAACTGCAATAATTTATTTATTTTGCTTACAATTACTAACTACTTACTAAGCGTCCGTCGTCTGCGTAGAAGTATAAGTTTCGACAAAGCTAGGTGCCCGTGCATTACATCACTTCACCAACAGGAACAGTCTTGGCAAGCAGCTTCTGCGGCCCATAATCAGCTATTCCTTTCCAGTCTGGTTCTCCATCTCGAAGACGACCATGAAGGAACTTCAAATGTTCGAAATGTACCGGACTACATTTTGATCGGCAGCGAATGAGATATCACAGCAACGAGCGAACGTTATCCCCCTGGACACTAGACAGGTACCTACTGCTTCAAGCAAAGAAGCTTGAGAAGAATGGCCACTCAGCAGGAACAGTGTTGGTGACAGTATATAGCCTTTCCTGGCCCCTCTTTGGATTCAAACTCATCTGACAACCATCCTTTATGCGTAACGTGACATTTGAAGCCATCATTTTATAGCAATCAATTTACCACGGATGCCCCTCCTGCAAAAAGCAAGCCATTCAAATTCTCTATTGACAATATCGAACGCCTTTTCGAAGTCGAGAAACAGCGGTTGAATTGGTAATCGGTATTCAATGCACTATGATCTATGATGACCTGCATGGTGTTGATGTGGTCCACACAGGAACATTGGGTGCAGGAATCAGCTTGTTTGGCTTCGAGATTGTCTTCGTGGTGCTCTTTTATTCGCCTAGGACGACCCTTGCTTCCTCTCCAGTTTTCGCATTGCGTAAGGTCTCCATTCCTTGGGACCTTGACAATCATTTCTTTTTTCCACTCTTCAGGAAAACTCTCTGTTTCTCAAGCTCTCACAATAAGTGGTTGCAGGAGCTCACTCGTTGTTATTGGTGCTGCTCGTAAGAGCTCTGCGGGAATACCGTCAAGTCCAAACGCTTTGTTGTTCTTGACTGATTTTTTTTGCGCTTTTTGCGCTAAGGATTACTTCTCTACTGGGGTAACAATGGGTATTCGGGAATTTGTTACTACATACGGGTCATTGGGCGTTGGGTTTACTTCCTTCCACCTTTTGAGCTGGTCCTCATCCGAAACTAGCAGCAATTCGCCTGTAAGCTCTTTGGTAATTCTATAGTTGCTTTTTCTGTAGCACCTACTTGCAGCCTCTTCTACTTTTGTAGCCAATGCGTTGATTTTACGCTTGTCACGTCGCACGCTACGGTGAAATTCCCTCATAAGCATGCGATACATACACTCTTGCTCGTTTCTCCCTGCTGTTGTGATGCGACCTTTAAGATGATTTCTTTCTTCGATCATTCATTCCTTGCCCAAGTTTCTTCAGAAACCAAAGCCCTTTATCTTCCTTGCCACCGACCGACTACACTTTCAGTACGGAATATGAACACATTTTTCACACCACGCCGATGGTTTTCAATTGATTTGGGTTTGGCGCTGCTGATCATACTATCAATCCTTGTGAAAGTTGGTCCCCTAATTGTTGATGGACTGCGGAATCCTTTATTCGATCGGTATTAAACTTGGCAGTGATTTATAAGGAACTTCGAACTGCAGCTGCGCGTAATCTTACGGTAGCAACCATTAGATGATGATCCCCGGCCATTACCATATCTGCTCCTCCTATGTTACGGATAACGGATATCCTGAAGACAGATTTTTAATCGCAAACTGATCAACTTTTTATGAAGTAGTTATCTGTCCGTCGACGTCCAACTTCCAGTGTGGCAAGTCTTAAGATCAAACATGGTCCCTCTTATTACAAGTTGGTTGGCCTTGTCAAAACCATGCCTTTCTATAATTTGCCTCAGCCCATCATTGTCATTGACAACGTTGGCATACAAGTCTCCCATTACTATAACGTTGCATTCGCGAAGTCCCATAAGCAACGCTCAGCTGCTTGTAAAAAGCATCCTTCGCCTCGACAGAAGAGAGCTCCATTTGAGGCATGACACTGTATGACGGTGACGCGACGAACTCTAGTCCAGAACTTGGCTTTTAGGATCTGGCCAACTGAAGGCTCTCAGGCAATTAAGCTTTACAGAGTTTTGTTTGGAAAGCAGCAATCCAACTCCAGATTCCCGATACCCTCCAGGTCTCTCTTCGGAATAGAGTAGTACAATGTTACGCGAGTTGGAGACCTAAACATCATCATCCACGAGCCCAACTATCTAAAATCACTCACCCCTAAGATGTGCATCATGTACCACATGAATTCCTTTTTTGATTGTAGGAATCTGGCATTTTGAGGACATTCACTTCTGTTGTCTAGTAGCGTCTTCACATTCCCGAAACAGATCTTTGCCGGGGTGCAACAGACAAAAGTCACCCAACGCGTTTTTCCTTACCGACGCATAGTGTTGCTTTCGGTAGCGATTTTGATTTCAATTACAAAGAACGCTTTACCTGCGTAACCTATCCTAGAAAACTAGGTCTTTCGCACTTGTAATTCTAGCCCATTAACGTATATAGGGATATGCAATTATTTGCCCGGGGACCACAACTAGGAGGTAAAACAAGCAGTTCATCGTGGCTGATTGTTGCCCTACTCGTAGGACCAAGCTCTGAGCAGTCAATATTTCCCAGATCAGACACGATGCAGGTCACCTAGAATTATCAATGCTTGTTATTTTCGACAGTACTAGATGTAATTCATTTATTGTCTATAACCGTTTCGACAGAGAGAATACCAATAATCATGGTTTCTCCAAGAATTTAATCAAAGTCGCTATTCTGTGCAAAATCTCTAGGAATGAACCTTTTTTCAAAGGATTCTAATAAGGGCTCGCCACGAGACGAGACTCGTCTGCAAGACCGTGACTTTTCTCGACTCGTAGCCCTAATTCTAATGACTTTTTCTATCAACTTACCCAAATACTAAATATGTATAGAGTTCAAGATAAAACAATGAAAACTTATTCAGGTCTAATCAGTCGTATTGTATTGTACCTCACATTTTTCACTTAATTTAAATAAAAAATGAAGGCAAATATATGTTTACATATGTGCATATGTATGTATTGTACATGTATAATATGTCCTTAGGAGTTCAAACACCATCTTCACCATCGCTTCACAAGATTCTTGTTTTCTTTCTTTTGCAGCTGAAAAAAAAACGAAAGAACAAAAATAAACAAGGAAAAACGAAATGAATTTCCATATTTCATATACAACATACGAATACGCGTATGTAACATTAAAATATCGTATAGCTATCTGAATTATTCTATCTACTTATTTGAGTTAAAATTGGATTTTGGGTTCCGCATTGCGGAGGAAAATAATTCAATGATGATGTTAAATGATTTCGAAATTCGTTTTGATGTAAAATTCGAACCTTTTGGCCGTTCTATTTTTTTCTCAGTACTAAATATACTCTTAGCTACATATTTTTAAGGGGCTTATAAAAGCAATCTTGTTCAAATCTATTTGCACTGGTGACTGGTACCTAGAAGAAAATAAGGCATAAGAATTTATTATCAAAAATCGTTTAAAAATCTGGAAAACTAAACATTTTTTAATGAACTGCCATTCTCCTTTGGCATGCCAGTTTTAAGTTTTTAATAAAACTTATAATCCGGAGAACTGTGAGGAAAAACCCAATTAAATTTGTTTTTTAATTGGTTATTAAATAACCACCTAAAACCTACAAAGTTTTTTTCAGGGCTACTGCCTCTTGCGAGGAATTGACAAATCTTCCAAGAGTATCACTTGTCATGAATAAGTGCTTCTCGTCTAGCCGTTCGGATTCGGCATAAAATTGTAGATCCCTTCCATTCTTATCGACACGCGAACAATTGGTACCCAAATTTGTAGCTCTTTTAATGCTTTTATTTTCTGAAAAATAAATTCTGTACCTATAATAGTTTTTTAAGTATTCAAATTTCTGCTAAAATAAGTCTGAAGTTAGCGGCGGACGAACATTCGAAAATAATAATTTTTTGATGACCAAATTGTAGCTTTTTCAATGCTAATTTGATAGCCAAAAATTAATTTCTTATCTCTTAAGGTTAATTTTTTATTTGAATTTTAAGTTTAAAAAGTGCACTTCCGGCCCAATAAAGATGGCGGACAAAATCTAAAAAATGAGATTTTCAATTTTTTTCTTCTGCCTGATTTTGTAGCTTTTGAAATGCTGATTGGTTGCGCAAACCCTAAATTTGTAGCTCTACCGGTTTATTTAATATTTTAGTTTCCGCTGGCAAAAGTTACCAAAACATGGACCTTCTAAAGTCTAAATAAATCAAAAAAATCAAAAATTTTGTTTGCCACAACTTGAAGCTTCTCTGAACTAGATCAACCGCGCAAACCGCGATTTTTTGTGATATACAAATCTCCGCTAAAATAAGATTTTAACGGTCAAAATCAAAAAAATTCTGGTAAAAAAAAGTTTAAAAATTATTTTTTTTTTTTAATTTTGAATCTTATTTTGCCGGAATTTCGTATAGCACAAAAACCATGCGAGCTACAAAATCGCGGTTTGCGCGGTTGATCTAGTTCAAAGAAGCTTCAAATCGTGGAAAAAAATTTTTAGATTTTAGAAGGTCCATTTTTGGGTAACTTTTGCCAGCGGAAACCTAAATATTAAATAAACCGTTAGAGCTACAAATTTGGGGTTTGCGTAACCAATCAGGATTTGAAAAGCTACAAATTCAGACACAAGAAAAAAAATTGAAAGTCTCATTTTTTTAGATTTTTTTTAAACTTAAAATTCAAATAAAAAAATTAACCTTAAGAGTAGGGCTGGCCACGAGACGAAAAAAGTCCCTGTCTCGAGACGAGACCTAAATATACGAGACCGAAACAAGACCGAGACGAGGCTGAAGATTTTCGATTTTAACGAGATCTAGGCGAGACTTACAAAAGTCTCGCACTCGCAGAGTCTCTTCTCGTGGACAGCCCTACTTAAGAGATAAGAAATCAATTTTTGGGTAACAAATTAGCATTGAAAAAGCTACAATTTTGGTCATCAAAAAATTATTATTTTCGACTGATCTTCCGCTTACTTCAGACTTATTTTAGCAGAAATTTGAATACCTACTTCAAAAACTATTATAGGTACGGAATTAATTTTTTCAGAAAACTTTCTTCACGAGCCGTTGCGCCACCCAATTTATTTATTTTATTTTTTATCAAATAATGAGAAAGTCGAAAATATGATATGAAGTAGGTACTGTTAATAAGAATGCAAAATATTATTTATTGTTCTAGATTGCTCTTATTTATTATCACACACAATAATTTTGTATCAAAATCTTTGAGCCGTTTTTTAGAAAATGTATTAACGGTTTTTTAACATTTATATGGAAGTACTATGGGTAAGTTTTGGATTATGTATTTAAAAAAATCGAACTAGAAATAATAATTTTCCCTAAAATTACGATGGAAGAGAACGCGAAAAAAAGTGGGTACCGCAATTCTGTCTGTCTGTCCTTGCCCTACAGCCTAAGCGGCTGGAGGGATTTTCTTCAAACTTGGTACATAGTGTTTTTTGAATAATATGCCACAGGTTTTTTTTTTTTTAATTTTTTTTAGGACCAAAAATAACGGTACCTTTTCTTTGTTTTTCAAATTTCTCGTTAACGGCTACACCGATATCAACCAAAATTAAAAATTATGCAAGAGCTTCTTCACAATTTAAACAGTTTTGCATATACAAATTTTGGAAAAAAAATAATTTTTGGATTTCTAAAAATATATTGATTTTTTTTTAAATTCAATATCTTCAAACGGACTCACGAATATTTTATTATTTTGTATGAAATTGTATTTTATTAAGTGCTGGAAGTGGGCAAAGCAGATTCTATTATCGGAAATGGAAAAAAAAAATTATACAATCAAATTAATTTTTTAAGAAACAGCTTTAACGATTTTTGATATTTTTTTTTTTCATAAATTCATATTTATCCAACAAATCAGATAGTCCAATCAAATTATCAAAAAAAAATCGAAAATATCTACAAAAATTCGGGAGGAGAATTTTATTGTTTTATTTTAAAGAGTACTTCTTGTGGATTCTAAAACCACATTTTTCCAATAAAAAAACCGTCCGCCATTTTGAAAAAGGTGTTTAAAAGTGTTTACTCAATTTTCTTAACCGCTATTAGTCGTAGTGTAGTCATTTTTGTAGGTTAACATGTTCTCTACAATTTTTGTCTTAACATGTTTGAGATAGCTCCTTCCTATAAAAAGTTACTGTTGAAAAACCAGTAAATTTTCGATTTTAAAAATGGTTTTTCAAGTTTATCTCACCTAATGTCCATCCGAAACAAAAATCACTTAAATAGTTTTTATAAAACATTAAATTTTCTAAAATTCTGTATACTTAGATTTCATGTAAGTCAAAAAGCTTTCAAGATATAGCACGACAAAGCTTCTATTATATACTAAAGTGTAGATTGATTTTATTAAATTGCCCCTTCTTGTTTCCCGTTAGATTAACGAATATAAACTTACTAACATATGCTCAGAGACAGACGGATTCAAGCTACGTTAAGTAATACAAACTCGACCAAACATGTAAGTAGAGGTACACCCCAGGGTGGGGTTCTGTACCCTCTTCTATGGCTTTTAGTCATGAATAAAATTCTTGTTAAGTTGGAAAGATGTGGAGTAAAGGCGGTGGTATATGCTGATGATTTGGTGATATTAGTGTCAGGAAAGTTTACTCCTGTGTTAAGTGAGATCACGGAAATGGGTTAAGGAACGTCAGCAACTGGGCCACGAGCTGTGGACTAGAAGTTAACCAAAGCAAAACTGAACTGATGCTATTTACTACCAAGACTAAGATACATCCTTACTTCTACCTCGACTCAACGGCCAAACACTCTTACTCTCCTCTAAAGCTAAATATTTAGGTGTTAATCTCGACCCAAAATTAAATTGGAAGTTAAACATTGAAGAAAGGTTCAAGAAGGCCTGGATAGCATTCTATGCCTGTAGTAAAACTTTTGGTAAGTCGAAGATGATCCTGTGGACGTACACAGCCATAACTTAACAAAAAATATAACATCGATAGACTTAGGAAGGTTCAAAGAACTGCTAGAATTGGCACGACAGGAGCTATAAGATTCTGCCCGACTGATGCCTTAAGTGTTTTTCTGCACCTTCTACCACTTGATTTACATATTAAATATCTAGTATCTTGCAGCGCTTTAAGACTTAAAGAATGAAACGAATGAAGAATGCCAAGCTCTATGGTCACAGCAATATCACAGACTTGATTCCAATGGAAATGTTTTCGAATCCCACTGACTACTGCACCCCTACAATGAGTATCAGTAAGGATTTCAAAGTTAAATTTCCATCCAGGATGGATTGGAATAATAACGTCGTGACGAAAGATTTCGACACAACTATCTTTACTGATGGCTCAAAGATGGAGTGTGGCGTTGGTGCAGGAATCTTCTCTGAGTCTCTAAATGTATCTTGGTCATTTTGGCTACCTGACCTTGCTAGCGTCTTTCAAGCTGAATTGCTGGCAATCAGGGAAGCTTGCAAGTTACTAAAAGTAGACACAGTGGCATTGAGGGCAATGAACGGGCTGACAGGCAAGGTTCGGCCCTTCATGGCTCACTTGCGGAAAGAGTCAACATTCCGCTTGGAGTTATGAAGGGCAACATTCTCTCAATTTATCTAAAGCAAACCGTAGGTGGAGCAGTTTATCAAACTGTATTATATCTAGGAAGATTTGGCCCACCTATGACAAGAACCGAACAATTGATCTAATACGCAGACCCAGGCAAGACATAGCCAGGGTAGTTGCAACCTGTAGCGGACACTGGCCAATAGGAGAGCATGTAGCGAAGCTGGGCATACCTCACATTACTCACTGTCAGAGCTGTAAGGACCAGCAGGTAAAGGAAACAGTAGTTCATTTCCTCTGCAAATGCCCTGCTCTGGCCAAAGCTAGAAAACAGTCACTCGGAAGAGCATTCGTTGACGACATTAACGAACTTTCTGAAATGAAGATCAAAGACTTGATTTCTTTTCTCAACGCGACGAAATGGCTCTAGGACAAATTTAGGCTACTTCTGCATTGTACCTTCCGTCGATTCCCTATGATCACAAGATAGTGGACTAGGGTTCTGGTGGGGGTTTGTGGTGCACAGCGGCCGGATGAACATCCAATCAGATCAGTGGACGCTCCAGTGCCAGCCAACGAACTGCCTGTGGATGGTGCGGGTGCGGGTGCTGATCTGGTTGAGTGAGTGATCCACTTTCTGATGATTGTGCTAAAAGCTACAACAAAATCCTATTCTAAACTCAAATAAAAAGGGACGATATCCTGAAGATATGCCCATATTCCCTCTCTTCGATTCCATCCACAGGTTCAAACGAGTTATGGTATCAAAACGGCGCACTTCAGCGCTAACTGGGCTATGAGCTAGACTGCCCGTGGCTGCCATTTCTACCTACCTAACTATAGGAAGGAGCTATCTCAAAAATGTTAAGACAAAAATTATAGAGAACATGTTAACCCACAAAAGTAAACAAAAATGACTACTCTATGAATAATAGCGGTTGAGAAAATTGAGTAAACACCTTTTTCAAAATGGCGGACGACGCAGACGGGTTTTTTTATTGGAAAAATGTGGTTTTAGAATCCCAAAGAACTACTCTTTAAAATAAAACAATAAAATTCTCAGCCCGAATTTTTGTAGATATTTTTGCTAATTTCATTGGACTAAGAAGGCATACTTTATTTTGAGCTCTAACTTTTTAAGCCATTAAAATAACAAATTTATAGTAATAATATATTTTTAATTGTTTTCAAAAGTTTTTTTTTAATGATATCCTAATATTGTTAAACCGATACATGCACATGAGCCTCATAAATTTCTAGCTACGTCAAAATTGTTAGCTACGAGGGCAAGTTTGTAAAATTCAGCCGTGTCCATTCTTTCCTTTGTATGCACCACAAGGCCTACCGTTGCGTTGTGCGAAATTTCATAATTCTCCGATGCCAGAAAGTGCTCCATAATTTTGATGATATGTCAGTGAGTTACGGTTTTTTGTGATTTTTTCAGTCTTATATCTCGGGAACCACTTATGCTAAATAATTAAAATTTGGTGAGTTGGCTTAATGCTGCGAGAAATTTCTATCTTTATTGGTACTGAACTTAGAGGGGTCTGAAAATCACTTGAGTTTAATCCTGTAATGGAAGGAACATTTTCCTTCAAATTTAGTATATGTACGTAGAATTTGTATCTAGTTCCCTTGAGGTGGAATTCGAACATTTATTTTATATAAACTATAGAACGCGGATAGCTGCCAGCTTCGATACGGCAAAGGAGATCGCCAAAAATGTCTGGACAAAAAAACCAGAAATGACAAGAACGAAATGAAGTTTGAAGTACTTTTTAATCCTTCTCAAAAAACAAACACCCTTGTCAAAAGCAAGTTTTTTTGATTAAATACGAAATACCTAACACTTACAAAAAAATGTCATTTTTGTGTGTTTTGACAATGATAAAAGAAGTCTTCATGTTTCATTAAAAATATATTTCCACAACATGAAACAAAACAAAAAAAAAATATTAAAACGTGTGCAAACTAAGAGAACGCGCGTTGACGACAGAATGTGATAAATGAACTCAAACAGAACAAAAGGGACGTTTTTCTATTTTATTTGTATTTTTGTTTTATTTTTTTGTGTCCTTATGTTGAGACTTTAGTTTGCAAGGTAAGAGTACCATCAATACATAAAACAAAAATGTACAAATGTGTGTTCTTTCATTTGTTCATATCATACCTGGCGCCACTCTAGGACTTCTTATTTTAACGTTAAGGATTTATTGCAACTCATTCAGCGGCAATAATGTTTTTGAGTGTGATGATGAGTAATTGTGCGTGAGAAATTCAGAAGAGTGATGGATGTTTTTGGTCGTAACAATATGTACTTGGATGGTTTGGTATTATTTCACACATACTATTTCATACAAAAATATAACACGATAAGATTGTTGAAACTCCGGAAAACACAATGGACACTCTACGTTAATTATAGAGGAAAAATGCACTTACAACAATAAATAAATCTTTAAGACTTTGTGGTACGTAACCTATTCGCAGCTCAGGCCTATAAGGAGCGGTTTATCTGACTCTGCACTCTTGAAGTTATATAAGAGTCAGGTCCTTCTGGATGGGCGTAACTTCCGTGCCATATGTAAAAAAAATCTGGTTCCGAAATCCGAAACAATAACAAGAGTCTCGAATATTGGGGACGATGCAGCCGAACAATTAGTGGAGAATCTGGATAGTGGACAGGCTAAAGGCTGACATAACAGTCATCCAAGAAGTGCGGTGGGATGGAGAGGGCATACGGAAACTGAAATCGTGTCACATCTACTACGGGGGGTGCTTTAAGGGACAGAGATGAAGGAAAGACATAGACGCACGTAGTCACAATCCGCAATCACTGGCAAATTCAAGAACATGACGCTCATATCTCATATGTGTTTATTCCCCCCATGAAGAGAGAGATGACTCAACCAAGGAAGCCCTTTACGATCTCCTGTAAACAACGTACGATGTGTACGACGAGCAGATTGTTCTTGGTGACTTCAACGCAAGAATCAGAAAGGAAAGCATCTTTGTTTCGATAGTCGGAGGACACAGCCTGTATCGTTTGTCGTGCAAGCTGTGTCCTCCCACTATCGAAGTCGATCGGTCTTAGAATAAATATCAAAAAGACAAAAATAATGCTATTTAACAGAAGTTAGTTAAAGAGGTCGAACAGTTTAATTACATTGAAAGTACTGTATCAGCAAATGGATCTGGACGTTAAAAATAGATTTAATAAAGCTGCATTCGGTCTTAAATTTTAAATCCAGTGAAATATTTCAATGGGTGTCTAGAACCTCAGCTGGAGATGGGATTTTGAACCCTGTGGAAAGCTGTTGGGGACAGCCAACGAGAAAGGGAGGGGGAGAGTTCCCGCTTAAACACTTTTCCGCTGTCGCGGACAAATTCTCCAGTTCCACTTAGGTTAAAATACTTAGTGAACACCTTATATGGGCTACTACGACATATTCGTAGTTCAGTCCTTTAAAAAGTGGGTTATCCGGCTCCCTACCCTTGGAGTTATACTAAGGGTCTGGTGGTAACTTCTTTACCACACAAGAATACCTGGTTCCGAAACAACCGGCCTTATCACAGGCCCCGTCGTAAAAGATTCGTTCTATTAAGCTTGAAAACAAGTACCATAGAACCGTCGGCGTCGTCGTAAGAAAAATACTGACAAGATTTTGTGGGCTATCGGTATAACTTTTCATGTCCTCTGAATTGGTTTGGCAATATTTGTGTTTCGACGCCAGCTTTAACACTTTTTTTTCGGGATTCGTAGTACGAAACTACTACGACGGGACCTGTGATAAGGCCGAACAACAAGCTTCGGATATGGATGATATTAAAGTTGAAGACCCCAGCAGCAGAAACAAGGACAACGAATTTCGGATCTGCACGTGGAACGTTCTGTCCTCATACAGAACACGTGCAGCCGAGCAATTAGTGGAGAACCTGGACAGGCTAAGCTTAAGGCTGACATAACAAAACAGCCATCCAGGAAATGCAATGGGATTGAGAGGGCATACGGAGACTGAAATCATGTGACATCTACTACGGCGGGTGCTTCGAGGAGCAGGGTCAAAGGGTTTTTGGTTGCGGTTTTGTGATAAGGGAAGACTTAGGCAAGAAGTCTTGGGCTTGCAAGGTGTAAGCGAGCGCCTGGTCACTATCCCCATGAAAGCAAATTTAAGAACATTACGCTCACCTGTGTTCACGCCCCCCATGAAGAAATAGATGACTCAACCAAAGAAGCATTCTACGATCTCCTGGAGACAACGTATGATATGTGCCTGAAGGACGACGTGAAGATCATTCTTGGTGACTTCAACTAAAGATTCGGAAAGGAGGGCATCTTTGGCAATGGATACAGGCTGGCAGACTTTGCGGCTGAGCGAAATGTCAACATCTCAAGCATCTGTTTCCTACACCTCAACATACACAAGGGGACTTGGCGTTCGCGTGATCAACGAACCGTCAACCAAATCGACCACTTTGCGATAGACGCGAGACATGCTTCCAGTATCTTGGATGCCTGATTGTTCCAAAGGGGCCAAAATTGGAAAACTGTTCACAAACCATCAGAAATCGCGCCTCTGATGTGCTTACAGCTAAGTTTCACTAGGCGACCTCAACGAAACCCATTGTTTAATAAACATTTCTGGTTGCTGCACATAGCTAAGAATGAGGCCTACCAGTCAATGGTGCAGGCACTCTGCTGAAAGAGTTTCCCGGGAGCTCCTTGGGCAAAAAATAAGAGGAACGCCCATTTCTCGGGCTGGGGAGGGGGGTAGTAGGAGTGACCTAACCAAAGTACAGCTATAGATATTTAAACGAATGTTGCGAATGGCCTATAAGCCGAACTATTCAAATCAGCGGGAGATGATTTGGTAAGGAGCATACTGCATACACCATTTTATTTGCAAAATTTGGTCGGATAAAAGTATGCGCGATGAATGCAACCTCAGTAAAGAGTTCCCCATCCTTAAAAAAGGAGATGCTCTGAAATGCGCCAAAAAAATGAATCTACTAAACGTCGTGACACTTATAAAATCTTGTCGCGTATCCTGTGAGATTGCTTAAAACCGTTTTTCAACGCTGTCATCGAGAAAGGAATCTCAACACAGTTGACTCGGGAGAAATTTAACGATGGACAAATATAAGTTCAAATTTGTCAAAGACTTTGTCTACCTGTTTCCTTGGTCTAAGAAGGCATGTAAATAAAAAGGCCAAGAAGGCATTTAAAAGAACAAAGGAGATTTCATACATGAATTTATTCATCCCGGTCCTGCTCTTTGCGGCAGAGGCATGGACATTGCAAAAGTAGGATGAAAGTCTGTTGGCGTGCTTTTAGAAGAAGATTTTTTGTGTGATTTTTGGTCTGGTGTGTATCGAAGGAGGGTGGAGGAAAAGATTAAACGACGAGCTTTATGGGCTATACAGCGACGCCAATCTGGTCGAAAAGCGTAACATACAGCGGCTGAGATGGCTGAGACACGTGGAGCATATGGAAAACAACGCACCTGTCTTTGTATCCAACCCCGATGGTGTACGCAGCAGAGGAAGAAATCATAGTAAGTGGCGTGCACAAGTGGACAAAACGACCTCAGCCAACTCTATGTGCGCATCTGGAAGCAGCGTGCTAGGGACAAAGCTGTCTGGAATGGCTTGTTGGTTGAGATCGTAGTCCATCCTGGGCTTTAAGTGCCATCTTTATCAAAGTAAATTAAGTAGAACACACTAACTTAACTGTAAAATTTGGTCTGCAACTACAAAATGACATAATTAATTTGTATTATAAAACCTAGCTTTTGCTTGAAAATTAGATGGAGACAAATAATATTAAAGAACTAACCTACACTATATTTTCTCTCGAAAATGTTTAACACTCACATCTACCTATTACTTACACTTTACTTTAAATGGCGCTCACAGCCCAGGATGGTCTACGGCCTCAACCAACAAGCCCTTCCATCCAGCTCTGTCCCTAGCTAGCCCCTTCCATTGTGCACACCGAGTTGGTTGATGTCGTTCTTCACTTGTGCGTGCCACCTGTTATGGGTTCTTCCTCTGCTGCGTACACCATTGGGGTTGGATTCGAAGACTCTTCGGACAGGTGCGTTGCTGTCCATACGCTCCACGTGCCCCAGCCCAAGTCAATTTCGCTGTTAAGCCCGATTGGCTCGTCGTTGAATCTACTCCTCCACACTCCTTCGATACATACGGATACATCCGATTTTTTCAGGACCGAGATGATTAGGGTCTTGTATAAAGTCTCCTTGGTTTTCTGATAGAGGGCCTTACTACTTAAATGCCTTCTTAGACCGAAGAAACAGCGGTTGGCAAGAGTAATTCTTCATTTGATCTCTGCACTCTTGTCATTTTGCGAGGTAATAGTGGAGCGCAGGTAGACAAAGTCTTTGACAATTTTGAAGTTATATCTGTCCATCGTGATATTTTGCCCGAGTCGACGATGTTGATGTTGAGATTCCTTTCTCGATGGCAGCATATACCGCCAATCCCTTTTTAGCCGCCTCCGATTCAAGGCCAGCAAATACGCCTGTCACAGCTCGCTTCGTTCTGCAAACAACATCTGTTCATATTCTAATTTCTAACATATTATTGACATTAAAATCATTAACAGTTAGACCAAAACAAAACCCAATCGTGGGCTCTCCATATTTATTCTAAAACATATTCACTATCCTCTCCATTGGTTTCCTGTAAACAAACCACGAAACAAATCCTCGTTGTGAAAAACTGTTATAAATTCAATTCAAAATCTCTTTCATGTAGCTATGTAGATAGTTATTCTCAGGGCCTTGGTACTTGGTAGGTTTCCATCATGAGGCATAGTTCAATTGCCATAGTGTTGCATTCATTAATGCAGCGACTTTACATGTTTAATTTTCAGCTCTGGTCACATCATTATGGGTGCTATTACTATCAAGCCGCAAGCCACACAAACTATAAATTAACCATGACAAAATAAGAACAACCTTACATAAATACACGACCAAACAACATAGCAATAAAAAGGAAATTATATGGAAATAATGTTAACAACATCAAGGCAAAACAATGACAGTTCCTTCAAATAGAATACATAACCCAAACAAGCCCTAAAGGATATTCTATTGCTACCCTCGTATGGAGAGTCGTCTAATTGAGTTTTAGGAAATTAGATTCAAAAATGGTATCACAAAGAATATTTAACAAATTAATATTTTGTGTGTATGTGATGTAAATGGAAATATACGAATTTAAATATAACTCCACTTAGGTTTATCCTTTGGAAGGATAATTTTGGATAATAGTATTTGGCGGCCGATAGTGTTCTGCGTATTGTATAGGTCGTATAGGTAATACCTATATGGTCCATTTTTGGTGTAGGTGCTTGTGATGGCGCCACACAAAACCATAACCAATGTTGACAGTATATAGACGACCGATATGGCAAGGCGGTCGGTGGATTAGGCCACCCATCGGAAGGATATGAGTTTGATGAGTTATATCGGTATGGTTTGGCTATTTTTGAGAGCTCTAATGCTAGGACGATTATGGCATTTACTATGCTACTTCGAGTAATATCGAGGCGAACGAGGCAGCATAGGATGCATAATGTGGGAAATAAACTGAAGGGTTTTAAAACACGTAACATATTATTCTGTTTAGGCACCCTCGTCGCTCATATTATGCTTCCAGCAATTATGTGTTTAACCCCATTTTAATCATTTCAGTTCTTAGTAAGCTTTTTAATACCGGAATGGCATATGGAATGCGGAATATTATTATTATTTATTATATAAGCTTTATTTACTCTTAATGTTTACAGTTACACTTTTCCTAATAATTCAAAATAATTTTTTTTTTTTTAATAAAAAGTTTAATTAAATAGTTTGATGAGTACAAGCCTCTCCCTTTAATTTCCAACTTCTTCTGTCTGTTGCTTCTTGCCAGTAGTTAGAGCAAAAGGAATTGATGTAATCTCTCCATCTTTTGTACTGTCCTCCAACATTTCGCTTCCTGTCTAATGGTATCCATTCTGTTGTTGTCTTGGTCCATCGTTCATCCCTTGAACGTACTATGTGCCCAGCCCAGTCCCAGATGTTAAGGTCTAGAAGATTTCTAACGTTCCAAAACTTTCGCCAACATTGGTAATTCTTTGGGTCACATTTTTGGTATCTTTGTTAATAAAGGAAATTATTTAACCCAGGTACGTATAATCTTCTACATACTCTAGAATGTTGTCATCTATATTCATCTCTGCTTGATACCCATTTGATATTATTTTTGTTTTTTGCCTATTTGTTGATAGACCTACTTTCTGACATTCAAAACATAGTTCGTTTAGCACATTTTGTAGTTCCTCACTGCTGGTGGAGATCAAAACGATATCGTCTGCAAATCTTAAATTTGATGGGTATTTTCCGCTAATCTTCATGCCTTTGTTTTCCAAATCCAATTTCCAAAAAATGTCTTCTAGGGTTGCAGAAAAAAGAGCTGGTAAAAGTGGGTCACTCTGTCTAACTCCGCGAGTTAAATGAAACATTGGACCCATGGTTTCTGTTTTTATGCATGCCATACTTCCATCATACATCTTTTTTAAAATTCGTACAATTTTGGGCTCTACGCCTTGCTTAATTAATGCTTTCCAAATGAATTTGTGCTCGGTAGTGTCGAAAGCTTTAGCAAAATCAATGAATGCGAAATATAGAGTGATGTTGTATCCTTTGGCTTTTTCTTTTATTTGGTTCATTGTTGGAAGATGATCCATTGTTGAAAACCCAGATCTGAATCCAGCTTGTTCATAGGGTTGATTAAATTCTCAACTCGTTTTCATTCCGTTAAACAAGCATTTTGCAAAGACTTTCTAAATACAAGAAATTATACTAATGGCCCTGTAGTTGTTGATATCATCTTTGCTACCCTTTTTGAGGATGAGGATTATTTCGGAGTTTTCCATTGTTGTGGAATATCCTCGGTGACCAAAACCTGGTTGAACAGTTCCTTAAACCAGTTGGCCAGTGACAATTTTGCGTATTTTAAATACTCAGCAGCAATTCCATCATTTCCGCTACATTTATCGTTGCTCAGGTTTTGAATTGCATTTTCGATTTCGTTTTTAAGCAGATTGGGAAATTCTTTTTCTGATATTCAAATATGGTGTTATTGTCTGAATTCTGTATTTGGGTTGAATCAAAACTGCTGTAGAATGTTGTTCCTATCTCATTGATGTCTTTTCTTTGATGTTTCTTTTGTGCATTATCGGCCAGAGCAATGATCCATTCTTTATTATGTTGTATCGCCGCATTAGCCTTTTTTATTGATTTTGTTGTTTCCAGTAGCTTTTTGAGAAGGTTGTCGTTAAATGTTTGTATATCAACTTGTGATTGTTTCTTAATTTGGTTTAGAAGAATTTTCGGATTAAGTTTTTCAGACTCATTTAAATTTTCTTTTTTGCGAAATTTTTCACGTTTTTCAATTAGTTGTAGTGTTTCGGTCGAAAGTTTTTGTGGTTTCCGTTTTATTGCTTTTGGAATGTATCTTTCTGTAGATTCTTTAATTGTTCTTTCTAGGTTATTGTAGATATTTTGAACCAGCTCAATTCTAGATGTTAGGATGTGTTATCGTTGTTGGAGATCGGTATTGTAGTTATTGATGTCTTCATCAGTGAGAATCTTTGAAATACACTTTTGTGTTGTTTTGTTGAGTTGTCTGGTTTTATGATTAATCAGTAGTTTTGCTCTCACTAATCGATGATCTGAATTGAACTCGAGTTAGTTTAGCACTTCAACATCCTCAACCATTTATTTTTTGTTTAAAAGAATGTAGTCGTACTGATTTTTGTATTTTCTATCAGGTGATAACCAAGTCCACTGATTTTGAGGTTTCTTTTTAAACAGTGAATTACCAACAGAAAAATTGTGTTGCCAAACATGTTGAATAAGACGGCTTCTCCTCGCATTTCGTTCCCCATATCCATATGGACCCATTATTTTTTCTTCTTCTTTTTGTCTGTATCTATCCAATTTTAGCATTAAAGTCTCCTATTGTTTAAAGGATTTCGGCTTTGAAGTGGTCTGTTGCTTCATCAAGGGTGTTATAAAATGTTTCGATTTCTTCATCTGTTATGTTTTTAGTCGGTGCAGAAATTTGGATTATAGAAATGCTGCATCGATTTATCCTTAGTTTGATTCCTATTACTCTGTCGCTAAATCCTTTTATTTCCAAAATATTCTTTTTAAGGGCTTTGTTTATAAGAAATCCTACACCAAAGTGTCTTTTTTAATAATAATTTTTAATAATAATTTTAACTATATGCCTGTAAGACCTCAGGTCTTTTAAATGCAATGCACGGCACTAGTAAGAACGAAAGGCAAGATTTTTATTGGCACCAAAATATGAGAATATATTTCCGTTGCCCAGTTCTGTTATGGCTTCTCCTTGTTTCCTTACTTCAGCCAGACCTATAATATCCCAATTAATTTTTCTTAAGGCATTTTCCAGTTCGATACATTTTTTCTTCTGAGAGTAGTGTTCGGACGTTGTATGTTGCTACGTTTAAGTGTTTTTTGGAAGTTGTATTCAAGTTTTTATTTTTATTATCAATGTTTATAGGCTAAGAGCCGGGAGCAGATTTTGGTCGTGAAAGGAAACCAAAAGATATGAATAGTATACGTAGTCCTAGTGAAGGTGATAACGAATACGTTCGTCTGCCAGCATGTAGTGACCCCGTTACCACATAAAAGTGCATCAAAAGAAATCGGGTGGGAAACCATTTCAAATGTAATTCAACTTGACGCCATGAACTCCCCGATTACAAAACTGGTTTCGACACACGTGTAGGTGGCCCCAAAACCCAGACAGACGTTCCCGAAAACGCGTTTTTAGGCTTTTGGAAAACCACCTGAAATTGATCACAACTTTTAGCCATGGACACCCTGAGTGTGAATATGTACATGACAGACGTCTAAGTGGCCCCAAAACCCCCGACAGACGCGATTAAAGTCGCGGATTTTTTATTGAAATTTTTAGATAATTGATGTATGCTACCAAAATGTATCGCAATCGAAAGGTCTTGACTACCAGAGCATTAATGTATAAAAAAAGGAGTTTATAGTGTCACCCAACAGCTGGAAAATCGCGAAATAAATCGCGGATTTTTTCTTTTATTTTTTTAGTAAGAGGATTTTGAGGGAAACCACTTGAAATGTATTCCAATCAAAAGATCTTGACCAAAAAAAAATAAAATGTAAGTGACAGACAGTTTTCAGGTTTGGTGGTTTCGGGGCCACTTAGACGTCTGTCTCGTAAATATTCAGACTCAGGGAGTCCATGGCTAAAAGATGTGATCAATTTCAGGTGGTTTCCCAAAAGCCTAAAAACGCGAAAAAACGCGTTTTCGGGGACGTCTGTCTGGGTTTTGGGGCCACCTACACGTCTGTCGAAACCAGTTTTGTAATCAGGGAATTCTTGACGCCATGAGTCAAGTTGTATTACATTTGAAATGGTTTCCCACCCGATTTCAATTTTCAGAAAAGTTGTACTTTTGATGCAATTTTACGTAGTAACGGGGCCACTACATGCTGGCAGCCGAACGTATTCATTATAACCTCCACCAGGACTACGTATACTATTCATATATTTTGGTTTCCTTTCACGACCAAAATCCGCTGCTGGCTCTCGGTCTATGAGTATTTGTATATTGTTCAGATTGCATTCTGCATTTTCAATCAAAGGTGGGTTTGGCCAAAATCCTACACGGTGGCCAGCCGGGTTGGAGGTGTATTATATAATTTTGTTGTAATGTAGTTCTTAATTGTATGTTCGTGCAAAAGTTGGCATCTAAAATTTGTTGTATTATTCGTGTTCACTAATTTGGAGTTGTATTTTCTCCATTCGCTTAAAAACATCTTCGGAATTCTTAAGTTGATTTAAGTTCTCTTGTGATAGCGATTTTTAAGGTACAAATATTTTAAGTCGTGATGTTGAAAACGATGTTTTGGTTTTTCGTTTGGTGGCATTATGTTCTTTTTGATTGTGCCTGTGAGTGAGTTCATTGTTGAATTGGCTGTTTTCCATCATCTTCATCAGATAGTTTTCGTTTGTTTTTCGTTTCGGTAGTTTGAGGATCAACGTTTATCTATGGCTGCCAATTCGTGATCTGAACATTTTTTGCCGTTAAGTATCAGTTATAAATAAATAAATCGGGTGGCACAACGGCTCATGAAGAACCAGGGCCTAGTGACTAACAACTCGCAACCATTCCTGTGTGCGCCTTTTCGACAGGAATGGAAGGGACCTACAATTTTATGCCGAATCCGAACGGCTAGACGAGAAGCACTTATTCGTGACAAGTGATACTCTTGGAGGATTTGTCAATTCCTCGCAAGAGGCAGTAGCCCTGAAAAAAAACTTTTTAGTGTTTAGGTGGACGAGGCTGGGAAGCGATCCCTACGGGCTCCTACCTAAGTATCAGTTGGTTATGTTTTATTTTGATAGTTGCGCTTTTATCTATGTATCTTCGCTTCTGCTTTTTGTTTTACTACAAAAGACTCTATACCGATGCTTGAGCGGAGTGGTGTTTATAAAATCACCTGCAAAGCCTGCGATGCTGCTTACATTGGACAGATGAGAAGGGCATTGAAGACAAGAGCAAGTGAACACGAAAGAACAATAGACAACAAGGAAATCCAAAAAGCAATACCATCACACATATTTAGTTTTGACAGCACATAGCCTCACTCTGTTACACCAATTGTTGATAACATTAAAATTTTAAAAATAGTGAATAAGCCCTCTAAGTTAGATGCTTACGAGTCATTTTTCATCCAAACAACAAATAATTTAAAGAATTTATAATCCTGGGCAATAGAGTCATCTCTTTTTAACTCTTTTTAATAGTATTAATGTATGTAATTATTAATGTATGTAATTGAGTTATTGTTGTAAGCAAATTAATTTTGTAAGCAAGTTGCTTTTGTTTTAAATGTCACTTTCAGATTCGTTCGTTTCATTTTGTTTTATTAAACTCGCGCTGAGGATGAACTTTCAATTTTAAGTTCGAAATGCATACGATAAAATTATTAAATATTTAAAAACTAAAATTCATCTTGGGTTTTTTTATGTTTTTATCGATAGTTTACGGTCAATAAGAAATCTTATATTATTCTGTTCTTTAATTTTTGTTTTAGTAGTTTTCTTTTTTCAACATTTTCCTTTGGTAGATCATCATAAATGGCAAAATTTGTATTATTTCTGTTGTTGTGCTAAAGTAAAGAGTTTCTTTTACTCATTAATAAGGATTTCACTCTGTATGCAATGAATCCTACTTTTATTGGTCGAGTTTTGCCTGCATTTTGAGTTCCAAGACGATAGACCAAATCTAAATCTCGCAAGGAAATGTCTAAATTGAAAATTTCATTCAGGATATCTAAAACAGTGGTTTCAAGCTCCGATAAACAGTTTTCTTTTTCCTCAATACCAAAAAACACTATATTTTTCCTCGTTAACTGGCATTCTAAAGCATTGATTTTTTCATCGTGTATATCAACCTTAGTGTTCAAAATATTTAATTTAGGACCGATAGTGTCGATCTTTGATTCCACTGTTAGAAGTGATGTAGATACATTTTTGATATCTGATTCAAGATCTTTTTTAGATTCTGTAACACTTTGATATAGAAGTGCCATCATATCTTTTAATTCTGAGTTGCTCACATCATCTGAGTTTTTTTGATTTTTGCTCGGTGACAGTTTGTTGATATTGTTCTAAATTTTTTGGAATAGAATTCTGTGAACTATATGTGAATTTTAATTTAACACTTATTTTTTATTTAAAGTTTTATTAAGTTTTTGGTTTGTGTCTTTGCGAAATATAAGCTTTCTTAAAACATTTAATTCACCCAAATTCTCTTCCAGGCATTTCTGGATAATGGTCTCACATTATGTCACTTTTCAATATTTTTGGAATAACTTGAAAACTAAGCGTAATTGCAGAATTTATCAGGATTTGCAAAAATCCCAAAAAAGTCAAAAAGTACGTTTTTACGAATAAATTTGGTAAAAAAGTTGTCAGGTGGTGCAAATAGGGTTAAGCTTTTCTTGTAAGGCCCTATCGATTCATAAAAAAAAAAAACAGACCGTACCGATCAATGCAAGGTCAAGCCCTTTTTTACGACGCTTCCACTGGACTATAGGTGAAAAATGTAAACAAACTACCTTAACAACGAGTAACAACAGCAATAATACTTGATGATGAAATGCTTGTTTCAGAAAAATTATTTTATTTTGATTGCTCTTTCTACTCCAGATTTTCCATATTCGAAAGGAATTATACAGAAGTAATAAAAAGTGGAGTAACTACGGGCTACCAAACGAAAACGAAATAAATTTATATTTAATATTGTTCATGTCCAGTTGGAACATATTTCTACATTTCTACATTAAAGATATTGAAGACTCTTAGTGCGAATTTGCGATTTTTTCGGTTTCCACTGGACTTAGAGTGCTGGCCGAGATAGATGGTAATACTACCCTCCTAAATCAATTGGCGCCCTCAGATTTTCAGATTTTGACACCCAACACAAAACCCACAGAAGAGAGGAATTTTTATATAAAGTAATTTTTTTGTTTTATTGTTTTTTTAAACTTATTTTTTGTTTTTATATCTTTACAGCGTTCGTACCTAATATTTGTCACACATTAGGTGAATCACCCTGTATAATTTCCTCGTAGTACAAGCAATGGGGTAAAATCTGAAAAAAGTTTTGACGTCTGAAAAGTTTGAATGCAGTTTTGAAGAAGGATTGCTTTTTAGCATAAATAACGATTAGCGGGATTTTTGGCCTTGTGGGGCGTCCGCCATCTTGGAAAAACAACTTCTTTTGATAATTTGCGTTTTTCTCACTTCCTGTGCTTTTTTATGAAAAAAATATTACATACTTTTTTGTTTTAATTTAAATTACCTATAAATCGGTATAATAGTTATTTTTCTGGTGTAGATAATTCAAAAGTTATTAATGAAAAACGAGTACAAAATTAGGCCTCACGGGCTTAGGGGCCAGTTATAGCTATCATTGAAAACCATCATTGAAAAAGTTAACTGTTGATTTTGAGACCTTTTGAAAGTTTAATCATTGAATATTTCAATGCAGAAATATAGCTTACGACTTTTAAATTATTTCACCCTCAAAAAAAATTCATTTTGACCCATATCTTCCCCATAACGTAACTTTTAATTTTTTCAATGATCATTGGTAAGGTAGTTCATCATTGAAAAATTAAAAGTTACGTTATGGGGAAGATATATGTCAAAATGAATTTTTTTGGAGGAGAAATAATTTTGAAGTCGTAAGCTATATTTCTGCATTCAAATATTCAATGATTAAACTTTCCAAGGGTCTCAAAATTAACAGCTAACTTTTTCAATGATGAATTTCAATGATAGCTATAACTGGCCCCTAAGGGTCTAACTAAGTGGTCTAACCCCAACAGGGATTTTTTGGTAGCTTACACAAAATGATTGTTGAGACTGTTCTGAACATGTCCACAAAATGTCAGCTTTATAATAAATATTTATGGGACATGGGTAATTTTATTCAAATTTGCACTGCAATTTAGTCTGTTAAATTCATTTAATTTAAAACAGTAGCCATGTTATACCTTTAACTAATTTGTATTTACTTTCCTGATTTTGACTATTAAAGCCCGTTAATTTGTCACTTGAATGGTCTTTCTAGGGCAACAAGTTCCATAGATATAGGCACAAACAAAGAGCGCAAGATGGCTGCATTTTTTCAAGATTGTGGTCGTACGCCAAGCCGGATTGCTTGGCACTTTTAACACTTGATTCAGGACACTGCTCTGAACATTTCCACTAAAAAATATACCTGTAAAAAATTTTATCCGGGTCAATGTCTAATTTGACTGGGCTATAAATCAATATAACAATAGATAAATATGTTTTGTGTATTTATTGTTAATTTTGTTGGGATATTGTTTCAAAAAAGAAATATCTTTTGTACACTCTTTAGGTTCTGCATAACGTACGTGCAAAATTTAAAGAACTTCTATCAACATTTTACAACTCTTCCATCAGCTATGGCTTATAATGTTAACGTTAAGCAGTTTCAAAAAAATTTTACACAAAATCACGTTTATCACTTTTCGAAGAAATACAAATAAAATTTAAGCGTTGCCAAAAAAGAGCCACCTTTATATTTTTCTCAACAAAAAAATCACGCTGTGAGTGAATTGAATAATTCATCCATCTCTTTTGAATACATTTTATTATATTTGCAAACACAAAAAAAAAACAAACAAAACAACTCGACAACTTTAATAACAACAAAAGAAATTAAGCAAAAATCAAAAAGAATCCTATCGTCAGCAAAATTATTTTATTGATTTTAACAAAGCGCTGAGTCTCGTTGTCAGTTTTGGAAGCAAAACCTAATAGATTTCTAGTTTTTGGTACTTTATTTGACACCAAGCCTGTATAGCTATACTGGATGGGGAAATGTTTTATAAATCATTATTTATGCAACGTTGTATAGAGACTACATAAATCCTTATACACTGCATAACTATTCACCCGTTTAGAGCTGTTTAGCGAATTCTATTAAATACGGCTGTTAAAATATAAAAAAAATTATTAAAAATCAACAGCAACACTCAAAATATCATGTTATAGCTTTTTTGAAAGCCAAAAACCTATTCCTAAATTAATTTTTTAAATCAAGTTGTTAGAGCAAACAGTTTTTGAGAAAATAATTTTCAAACTCAAAATTTAAAAAAAAACTTAATTTTTGTTCTTCTTTCCAAAATGGCGGACAATGGGCCAAAATGGCCCCACAAGACCAAAAATCCCGCAAATCGAGATTTATGCTGAGAAGCAACCCCTTTTCAAAACTGCATTCAAACTTTTCAGACGTCAAAACTTTTTTCAGATTGCCCTTATTTGACTCCCCGTTGCCTGTACTATTGTATTAGCTTCTTTTCGTGCGACCGCTTATGTGCCTACCGCTTATCTACCACAATTCTACTTCTAATTTTTCTTTCGCTGACAAAATATTTAAAAATAAAATTTCATTTAAATCCATGGGTAACTCTTTTGTTTAGGTTTTGTCTTTCTTTATTAACTTTAGTTCCTTCTACACACATGGTATCATTTTGACGGCGACATTCATTCATTTTAGAAAACAATAACAATACATCAGTTTGTTTACATTTTTACTGCAAAATAAAGAAAATAAGTAATAAGTTTCTATAATATTTTCCTCTTGAAACTTTACAATCTTAAATATTTTATTATTCTATTGTTGTAATTGTGTTATGTATGCCCGTTCATATAAAATAATTTAGTAAAACTAATTTTTCTTAGAGCTGTTTTTGTTTTTCTCTTATGGGAAATACATTGAATGCTAAATCGAAAAAAAATCATATCACATACAGGTTCCTCTTTGTGACATGCAGACGACATGAAACGCAACTTACCAAGTGTCAATATCCACATTGCCACCAGTGATGGTACACGTAGGGAAAAATCCCTACACGTAAAGATTTTTGTCTTGAAAAAGACACCGTAGGGAATAAACGACAGATTTTTGATATATCAGAGTTTTCTATGAAAGCGTGGGATTTTTAAAATTTTATTATAAGTAATTTGTATTTCTTTTTTAATCTTACCACACACCCTGCAATTATTATACTTATATCCCACAATATTTTTTTTTTCTAAACATCTTACCCCACATCATTAATGAAGTATACCTAATGTGCTTCCACCTTTCTTTTTCTAATCTAAATGTCTCTTTCTATCGTGAGCTTATAAAACAAACTGTGTGAGAAAAAAAAAAAAAAAACAAACAAAGCAAGCAGCGGAAAAACGGTTCAAAATAATCACGTATGTACATTTTCCAGAAAGAAGCTGAATCTACGCTGCTGTTTGAAAAAAATATTATTATTAATTGATCATAAAAGTCTAAAAGTTTGTTTTATTTTGCATTTATGTATTTAAATTTTTGAAATTTTTTGAAGCTTCCCCTTATTTATTTTAACAATTATTATAAACTGCAATCATCCTTAAAAAAAAGTAAAATAAAATCATTAAACCTACATCTTATTTTTCTTTCCTTAAAGGCTCTCTCAAACCAATGCGAAACATTCGTTGCGGCGAAGAAACATTCGTCAGTCAAAATTAATTCATATGTTTCTCCGCCGCGTTGGTGTGTGCACTCTCATATATTACCATGTAAATAAATTTTGACATGCGAATGTTTCTTCGCCGCAACGAATGTTTCGCATTGGTTTGGGAGAGCCTTAAATTTGTTATTTTTCGGATTTTTTAGGTGTAGGGATAAAGTTCTTAAAGTAGGGATTTTTTGTGGATACCGTAGGGGTTTATTTTGTTTTCATGTACCATCACTGATTGCCACCCAGTTTTTAATCAAAGCTAACATTACGATGATGGAGAAGTCCAAAATTGTGTTTTTTGAGCTATAATTCCCGGATTTAAACTTGTTTTGGGATGTTCCCGAACACCTTGTTATTTACCTAGTTGATTTTGTCATAATTTTGCAATTTTATTCATTTAGTCATAAAATACTGCAACTAAATTTTTCTTTTTATACAGTAGGCGCACTCAAGGGACTTTGATACTCTTAAAATGTTAAATTAAAAACAGTGCGAGCGGGAAGGATTAAAGAGGAGGGGAAGAGGACTGGCCCTAAATTATACAATTTTAACATATTTTTCCCCCCTCACGGGTTAGACTTTGTCGTAGTGAGGGGGCTTACACCTAGGCTTTCAGCAATCCAGCTGCAAGTCTAGGTAACTAACATAACCCAAAAAAAAAACCGAAAACCGAAATGTTGAAAACTATATAATATGAAATGAGTACTAAAGAATTTAAAAAGCGAGTGGGGATATCCACTCAAAAGTCGGTAGGAGTCGCGACTACCGGCGATGGCTTGGCCTCTAACGAGGAGAAGTCGCCAGTGACAATTAGTACACCTGGTATAACGAAGTGCGGAAGGTCTTGCGAGCCGACCACAATCCATGGAAAGACTGATAAGTCATCCGTGGGGGGTGAATCGGCTCGTGAGCTAGACGCTACTGCTGGCGAAGAGGGCTTTGTCCTCCCCGCCAGTAGTACAAATCCTTCGTGCTCGGGGGGACCCCCCGCGACCATTGGCAGTGCTGCTGCGAAAAACAGCTCCACTGCCGTTGGCCGTGGGGGTCTCTCTTCGGGTTCGTTGGCTAATGCCCACCGTAGTGGTAGTAGTGGCGTGACGTACGCTGCTGCTGCCATTACCACTGCCCGTAAACAAGCGAACTCCGGAGCGGGTGCCTTCTCCGTTACCGGACGAGGCAGACCGCAAAAGAGTTCGCAGAAGAGACTCCAATTTGTTGGAGGTCGGCGTGCGTTAGCAGGTTCTACCTCCACCGGATTGGGGCGAAAAAATGCACATGTGCTCAACTCCGGGTCGGGTGTCTCGCCCAGTAGTGCAGCCGTTAAAAGCTTTACTACTGGTAGGAACATACCGACCCCCGTTGCAAAGAAAGTGCTACAGCCCGTTGGAAGTGGGGCTATGAAAAATAGTTCTGCTTCCATCGGGATGGGGCTCAACAAAGCCACGCCCCCGCAGATGAGCTCGGAGACGGATATCACATCCGGCAGCGCGTCCGTGACTTACGGATCCAACACTGCTGGGGTGCTTAAGCCGCCTCCGTATTCACAGAAGAACCCCCAACCCGTTGGAAGCACGGCCGCTGACAACGGTCCTCCCTCCATCGGGATGGGGCTCAACACCCCCCCAGGGGCGGGTACTTCTGCCAGCAGCGCGTCCGTGACTTACGGATCCTCCACTGCTGGCCGAAGTATACCGCCCATGGGCTCAAGGAAGATACCACAACCCGTTGGTGGTAGGGTCATGAAAAATGGCTCTGCTTCCACCGAGTTGGGGTGGAACCAAATCAACCGTAAGGAGAGGCGGAATGCCGAGAGGATCGTGAAAGCTATCGGTGACATTCCGGTAGCGGATCGTGACTCGCGACAAACTGCCAAACTCCAATGGGCCATGAACATTATGGCTCTCAGAAAGACCAGCGGGGACTACACGTCAAAGCGTCAACGGTCCATCGGGAGCACCATCCCCGATCCAAAACGACCCAAGGTGCAAGGCACCGACAAATCAATTCACGTGAATAAAGGTCTGCCCTTTAGTGACGTACTAAAGGACAAAATTGTCATTGCAGTCATCGACAGAAGTAATGCAGATGGCAGGATCTCTCCTGAGAATTGGTTGAAGGTCATAGTGAAGCTCTCAGCTGGCTTCATGAGTTTAGTGAGGGAGCATCCCGGACCTCAACCAATCACAGACGATGCAGGCTGGCACCAAGGACGTGTTAAGCTCATCGCCTGTGCAGATCAGAGATCATGTGATCTGTTTAAGCTTGCTGTTAGCAGACTGGGAGAGGTCTGGCCAGGTGCTAGTCTCGAGGCTGTTGCTAGGGATGATATCCCCTGCAGGCCTAGAGCTCGTGCCTGGATCCCGATCGAACCAGCCAGCAAGGATGAAATACTCCAGATGATGCAGTACAGCAATCCAAGCCTACCTACAAAAGATTGGGTAGTCGCGAAGCTGGAAGAGATCAGGGGTTCCTTTAGATCTGCTATCATAGTAATCAACAAGGAATCTCTGGCTCCTCTGGTGTCGACCGAAAATGTGATTAGGTACGGCTTCCACAAAATCGCCTTGAAGGTTTTCAAAAAAGATGAGGAAGTTGCACAAGAAGCCCCTCCACAAAACCCCCAGGACATGACCATAGACGAAGACCCTGTCGTCGGCATCGAAACTCCAGAGATGGAGATAGATGACATTGACACTTCTCCGGCTATGGTATTGCCCAATCTGCCAACCGAAAGGAAGGCTCCTTCCGTCGACCTCTCCGACATGGAGAGCGTAGACTCCCCTATCAACGTTCTTCTAAGCGAGGAAGAACTTTTAAGATCTTCCTCTGAAGCCGAAGACGCTGACCAAACGGTGCTGGAGGTTGATCTGACCGACTGTGGTAACAATGCTGCAGCTGATTCAGATTAATCTCCAACACTGTATTATGGCTTCGGCCTCCCTTCTTCTCCGTCTGAACACAAGCGGAGAAGATATTGTCCTGATCCAGGAACCATGGATTGCTAACTCCAGTGTTCAAGGACTCAGGACTCCGGGCTATTACACGCTGCATGCGCCAGATAAAGGTGAACCTAGATCTTGCATAGTAGCTAAATGTAATACTAATGTATTTTTACTCCCTGAATATAGCGATCGAGATGTAACGGCCGTCAGATTACAAACCGAAAAAGGGTTGTACTGGATAGTGTCCGCCTATCTTGGCCATGACGATCTTGGCCCTCTCCCCAGTGTAAAGCTAAGGAGACTGATCGCTGATGCAGAACGGCAGAATATACGCCTAATTATCGGGTGCGACGCAAACGCGCACCATACAGTATGGGGGAGTTCGGATATTAACGACAGAGGTGAGTCTCTTTTCGATTATATTCTTACTACTAACCTACTTCTAAGTAATGTTGGAAACGTACCAACTTTTGTAACTAGAAATAGACAAGAAGTCTTAGATATCACTCTTGTCTCAGATATGGTTCATCAATCGATATTGGATTGGAAAGTATCTTCTGAGCACTCGTTCTCAGACCATAGATACATTCAATTCAGTCTAAATGATGAAACTGAAAAGCCTCCTTCCTTCCGGAACTACCGGAAAACAAATTGGCTCCTATATAGGGAAACTCTTAAAAAGTTAATCAAACCTGACCTTTTTAATCCTCCCCTGAACAAAACTGATCTCGATAATAAAGTCAAAGATCTAACAAATGCACTCAACAAATCAATGATCACTTCCTGTCCTCTAACTAAAATTAGGGGCAAAAAGAAACCTCATTGGTGGAAGCCAGGGCTCGAACCGCTCAGAAAAGAATGTAGGAAACTTTTCAACAGAGCTAAATACACCAGAGAGAGTTTAGATTGGGATATATATAAGAACTCGCTGAAAGTGTATAAAAAACAAATGAGGATAACTAAAAGAACTTCTTGGAGGAACTTCTGTGACAAAATAGAAGATTCTTCAGAAGCATCCAGACTTAGGAAAGTCCTCTCTACCAATCCAGGGATGCCAAGCTCTCTTAAAACAGCAGATGGCCACTGTTGCTTTATTCTCCTGTAAAAAAGCTATAGGTACTAAATGGGGTCTATCCCCTGCCATAACTCACTGGCTCTACACTGCGGTCGTAAGACCGATTCTCACTTATGGGGTAACAATTTGGTGGACTGCTCTAGATAAAGTCACGTACTGTGAACAGCTGAGCAAGGTCCAGAGATCAGCAAGTATGTGCATAAGTGGAGCCCTCCGCTCGACACCATCAGCTGCACTAGACATACTCCTCAGCCTCACACCCCTCGATATATATGGCAAGCAAATGGCTGCGAACACAGCCGTCCGCCTTAAAGCCATTTCTCAATGGACCAACAACTCTATCGGTCATACTAAAATTCTAGACTTATATGAATCTATTCCTTGTCATTCCGACTACACCACATCCAAACTAAATTTCGACAAAAGTTTCCAGGTCACCATACCCTCAAGAGAATCTTGGGACGTTGGGGACCCTCTCAAAGGTGATTCAGTTCATTTTTATACTGATGGGTCGAAAACTGAGGAAGGTGTGGGTGGCGGAGTGTACTCAGACAGACTTAATTTAAGTCTCTCCTTCCGGCTTCCTAACCACTGTAGCGTATTCCAAGCGGAAATTCTGGCAATTAAAGAAGCTCTGTCTTGGCTGAGAGAAAACGTGATATCAACATCGGATATACGCATCTTCTCAGATAGTCAAGCAGCACTTAAATCTCTCAACTCTGTCTCTACCAACTCCGTTACGGCCCAAAACTGTCGATCGTCTCTTGAAGAGATGGCGGAACAGTTTAATATTCACCTTCTTTGGGTGCCGGGCCATAGAGATATTCCGGGAAATTGTAAAGCCGATGAACTTGCCAGAAATGGAACTCTAATGCCCGTTTTGCCTAACAGGTGGAACATAGGTATACCGATCGCTACGTGTAAACTTTTGCTAAAACAAAACTCTGCAAGGAAAGCAAACTCTAGATGGACAAACCTTACTACATGTCTGGCCACAAAAGAAATCTGGCCATCGCTAGACCCTAGGCGCTCTAAAAGTTTGCTATCACTTAGCAGATCACAAATTAGCTCCGTAATAGGTGTCATAACAGGACACTGCCTTATAGGAAAACATGCCACAAGACTTGGCGTTTTCTCAAATGACTTCTGTAGAAGTTGCATGGACGAAGAGGAGGAGGAAACAATTCCTCACCTCCTCTGCACATGTCCTGCTCTTTCACAGAGGCGCAGACTCCTTCTTGGGGACTACTTTTTCAATGATCCAAGCGATCTAGCTAATACAGACATACACTGTCTCTCTCGCTTCATAAAAAGCTCCGAATGGTTTTCGTAATGAGGATAATCTCCTCATTCCTATCATGTGGTATCACAACGGACCTAATTATGGTCTAAGTGTGTCAGCCGTTTTCCTGACAGCCACTTTAACCTAACCTAACCTAACATATTTTCAAAAAAGTCGAAAAAGTGCCTACCTAGGTTTTAAATTATGCAAATTAAATTTAAAAGTCTTATTTAAACCCAATTTCAGAGCTTGATAAAAAATAACTTTTTCTGCATCTTTGGAAATTAGTTTGATTCGATTCTAATGAAAGCGTAGTAGGTTTGGAATGTTTTCTGTATTCTTTATCTAATACAAAATTTTGTGATTCAAAATTCTGTAGGTTAATGATAAATAAAAAGTGCTCCATTTTTTTTTTTATTATCAAAACAATTTTTTTTATCATTTATTATTTTGGAAAAATTATAATGGAGAAACAGAATATTGCGGATTTCCAGAATTTTGAAATACAGAATTTAAGATTTTCAGCATTTTTAAATACTAAAAAGTGGATTATAGAATTTTGGAAACGGAATTTTGGCACAAACAGAATTATGACCCACTATTCTGAGGCACAATGCAGCACGCGATCTTATTTCGTTTAAGAAAATTGAAAATGTCGGTTCTATTTTCACGCACATAATACAATTACTTGAATACTCAATTCTCAGTACTAGGGATCCCTACTATGACTATATAGATCTACCTATATTCAAAACATTCAAAAATAAGGTTTTAATTTATGTCCTTTGCCTTCGAGACTATACATTACAAAAATACATTCAAGTTGCTTAAATATTAAATTATCCTTTTACATGTCAAGAATTATGTCTTATCTTACCACTTTACACCAAATTAACTCAAACAAAATAAATTGCACGTAACAATTTCATCGACTTTATAAGACACCCCTCAGCGCTGTGGCACACGCACATACGAAAACAAGATTATATAGAGCCTCCTTACCACACACACAACCTCTACTACATGATTGACTGAGTTAGACCAAATGTAATGGCTACATATATCATGTTTAACGGTTTAGATTATAATGGCTGCGTAATGTTTGCGGGATATTTCGGATCTCCGGCAAATTGAATGATTGCACCAAATTGTATTCTTTTTTTTTGGCTTTTGGGCTCTAAATATAACACAATATTTCGTTAGAGTTGTCTTCTGTCTTAGATGCCTTCCTGGATGCCTTATGTATGATAATATTCTTGCTATAGATATCTAACCTCCTACCTTGTAGATTCTAATGGCTTGTATCTCCGTCATACTACTTCTCCATTTAAATTCTGTATCTGTACCTTTTTCAAAGTGCTGTTGAAATTCATAATCCTATATAATATTATATTTTATTTGTGTTGGAAGCTTTCTTTTGTTTATATAAAAAGAAAAGTCTTTGTTTTGTAAATCCATAAAGCAAACAATCAACTGATATTAAATATTTATGGAGTACAAAAGCCTCCGGAGAACTTTTACACTCCGGACTTTCATCCAACTCTTATATGCATCCTGGTTCTGTTCTGGGTGTGAATTGGAAGTTAGTCATAAAAGATTCACCTGATGCTCAATATAAACATCAGAACAGGTAGGTTGGTACCTACATACCTACATATCTAGGTTTTAATGTATCAGGTTGGGATTTTATACCAGTTCCGCAAATATTTACGTATGGACTTATGTTCAACACTCCTTTAACGGGTTTATAGCTTAATGTTGATTTAAATAGGAAACACTGCTGAAAGTATATAAGTAGATTTGTATGTACCTGTACCATGAACATGAAATGGTGAAGGTAATTTTGTCGTGCAAAGGGCACTCGTCCAGATGGTTTCGGCGTTTTGTTCTCTAGATGAAGCTGCGCAAACACTTTGTTGGTCTACGACAAAAAAGGACATTTATCCAATGCAGCAGTTTGCATTGACAGGGCTAGATTCTTCACTTTAAAGGCCCAATATTACACTATTAGCTGAGACAACAATACCATCAGCGCTGGAATCAAACGAATGATAACTCATGCGAAATGCTGCTTCTTTGGACTTTGGGCAATTGAGTAGCAGGGCCCTCTCACGAAACACTAAAATGTGACCATATAAGACACTCATCATCCCTGTCTTGCTGAATGGTGAAGAAGCATGGACCCCGTTAGCGCGGGTAAGTAGGCTTTGGGAATATTTTTTTTAATATGTACATTTTAGTGCCATCTAAACACTTTCAGCACCTTTTTTGGAGTCATCAAATATGTGGCTATTCCACAAAAGGTAATGACAAACAAACCGAGCGCTGAAAGTTGTTCAGTTTCCTCAATGCAAGTGCCTTTCATGTATATCGGCATTGCTGGTGAATTTCGCTTTAACGACAGGAGGCAGCATTGAGTTTTTGAAGCATTAAATTATATGTGGCTTTTAATTCCCTATTGGAAAATGCTGTCGAGATCATAATTTATACGTTGCCGTTGAAGTTCCACATCCAAAGAACATGGGTGTAAATCTAGAAATGAAAATGATATACTCATTTTACTACAATGATATATCACTGTCGCCAGCAAAATATTTAAATGGATTAGAATATTCAGACAGGATATAGGTTATATATATGGAGACGAAACGGATCCTTCGGGCACACCAGCATCTCTTAAAACGCACTGATCTTAGTTTCTCCAAAACGATGTAATTAAGATTTGTTCCACTGCTCGGTGAGAGAAACTATCAGATCAGTAATGGACCTATTGCTACAAAAGTCATACTGCCGGACATTAAGAAGCTTTCGTTCTTTAAGATATTTCTAAAGCTGATGATGATGATTAATCACTATTCCTATGACCTTGGCAAGTGCAATTGGACGATAATTAGAAGGGAAAAAGATTCACCATTTTTAGGGACAAGCTGGACAAATGATGTTTTCCATCCACTCGGAAAGATACCATTAGAGTGGGACCGATAGAAAAGCTTACACATCTTGAAGAACATCTCTTCAAAACATCCAGGCCAGCGGATTTGTGAATGTTGAGATCTTTTAGAACTTTAACTACTGCACGAGTGCGAAAGAAGATATATCTCCAATAAAACCATTTACGCTATTAAGTCCAGTTATGACAGCGTCGAAACAACAGCAAACTGTGCTACAAGTAAATTGGTTTATCTAACGAGCTGAACAAAAGGGGTGTTATTGAACACGGTAAAGATAAAAATTATTCGTGTGATCTTCAGTTCCGTATGCATAGACGGGAAATGGAGCAGAAGATGCATCAACGAACGGCAACGGCGACCTAGTGAAAAAAAATAAAAAGGGTAACGGCTAAGGTGGTTGGGTCATGTAGAGCGGATGGACCCCAATTTTCTGGCGCGAAATGTTTTGAATCTACCCCCGAGGGACAGCGCAGTAAAGCAAGCCACGAAGCCAGTGGCACAAGCAAGTTCCTAGCAGCAAGCTAGGGATCTGGCTGAAGTAGGCTTGTTGGTTAAGGCCATCGTCCACACAAGACTGCAGCAAAAGCACACCTTTTCTAAGTAAGTTAGTGTTTCATGGACACCAGTAAGTTCGATGCGGAAGTATTTGGACTTTGCAGCCAGTCGGAAAATGAATACGTGCAGAAGAAAATAAATATTTAACTAGAAATGGATTTTTTTATTTTATTAGACTCTCTGTAAATTTCGGTCCAAATATACAGTCTCGTCTCGATCTTGTCTCGGTTGCTTAAAAGCCAGTCTCGTCTTGTCTCCTCTCGGTCTCGCATGACGAGACCGAGACTTTTCTCGTCTCGCTCTCATGGCCAGCCCTTATTCTAATACGATGTTCCCTTGCTCGTACTGGCAGGCTTCGGTTCAGGCCTTGTAGCCCTGGAGTTTCTTTTTAGCCTTAGTCAAAACGTTCGACCCTCATTCGTGTTGTGACATACCTCAATCTCCTCGATGACGTGTTTCTCATGGTCCTTCTTTTTCTTTCTAAGAAGCCGAGATGCTCTCTCTCTGATACCTTCTGTGTAGCAACCGACGCTTTGTACGTTAAAATCGCCTAGAACAATAATTTGAATGTCCTCATAGCTAAGGTACTACTTGTAAGACGTACAGGTGTTTGTAGAATTCGTCTTAAGAGTCTTCATCTTTGTTTTCACGTATGTTTGCGAATAAGGCTTTGATGGGATTTTCACGAGGCACTCGTTCATAATAATTGAAACTCAAGACTTTTTCCCTAAGCCTATAGTTCACACGAGATTACACCGCATGTTCTTTAGCTGTAGATCTGTACCTGTATCTGTAGTAACATATACATAGAACTGTTCACAGATGATTTTTCTGTAAAAAACGTGTTTACTTGTAAAGTTCGGATGTTTATAGGTAAAAAACGTGCGGTGTAATCTCGTGTGAACTAGGCCTAACGATGCCTCCAACGACGAATCCACATCGAAATAAACCCTGTTTTTTTCGTGGTAGCATTCGCAGCCGCGCGCGCCGCGGTAGGAAAAATCATCCGGTGCATCCCATCGCACTTCTTGAATGACGTAGATGTCTGTTTTGTAGCAGTCGAGGTCCACCACCACCACTACTAATTGTTTGGCTGCAGGTGTCATTTAGGGGCAATACAATCAACATACAGATCCGAAATTCGTCGTCCGTATCCCAAGCTTGTTGTTGCTTTGCATGTAGTAATCTTTACGTGGCCTGAAAGTGAATCCGACGCACGGCACGACCCCCAACCTAGAAGACCAGAAGAACCGTAGCATAAATCCTAGAACGGGGAGCTTGATTCACAGCTCCTTATAGGCATAAGCTCTGAATATGTCGAAGAAACCTGTATAAGGCGTTCACTAAGTACAGTTCAGGCTGACTGGAACTGTTAATGTCACCGTATGTTCCATATGTGGAATTTATCCGCTGCCGAATGGATTAAAGGAGAAGTGCCTTAGTGGTAAAACTCCTCCCCCCGTTCGTTTTCTGCCCCGACAAACCGTCTACAGGGATTAAAACCCCATCTCCAGCTGAGGTACTAGACACCCGATGTTAACAACGGGGAGGTGAGAGTAGGAGATGATAGTAGGGCTGCCAGACTTCCCGATTTTGGCGGGACTCGGGACTGTCCCGCCAAAATTTGAACCCTATCCCGATATCTGTCCTGATTTACAAAATGTCCCGATTTTGTCCCGACTTTCCATTCCTACTTGCTATATACAGCAATTTTTAGTTTTGTGTCAGAAACAAAATTCGAAGTTTTAATCAAAACTAACATTATGAAAAAGTAAAAAAACTGATTTTCGACAAAAGACGTACCGCGATTTCTTTGTCTGTGCGTTCTCATTTATATCGAGCTAGATCCTAAGCGAATCGGTGGATTGCTTGAAATTTGGTGTGAAACATTCTATATTATTCCCAAGGAGTGAATAACCTAGTTTTTTTTTTTAATATTAGATAGAACGGTCATACAAAAATTTCGGTTTTATCAATTTGTCTCGAAAACGGCTGTAATAGTTTTGATAAAATTTCGTACATGTAATCCATAGAACAGTTTTTATAACACCAGTATACACTGCATAAGTTTTTGTCAAAAAAAATCGAAGCACTGAAATAAATGTTTGGTTTTTTTGTGCAAATTACCGGTTTCTTACTTGTTTTGAGATATTTCCGAATATCTCGTTGTTGGCTTTTTTGATTTTGACAAAATAGATTTTAATTTAAGTAAAGTGTTATGAGATAGAGTACGGTGCTGAACTCGTTTTAAATTAGCAAAATACAATTTATAAACTAAAATTTTGGACTATTCCATTAAAGATTTGTATAATAATAGATTTTTTTAATGTCCCGATTTGTCCCGATTTTTGGGCCCTGGCGTCCCGATATTAATCAAATTTTATCTGGCAGCCATAGGTGATAGGCAGAGGTGATTTTTGAGAAAAAACCTGTGGACGCTTGTGTCCTCTTGAACGCACAAAACTACCTCTTGAACATCAATCATGAAAGACAATCACCTAGTGTGCTTCCAGTATCGTACACGGCGGCTTGAGGTAGGTACACTACAAAACCTCATCTTCATAATCAAACATGATCTTGGGCCTTGAAACCTTTTTTTTCCACTTATCCGCTCGTGTTTCATATTTAATGGTTGTATTTAAACAATGACCATAGGGAAAGTTTACTGTTCGTTTCTTTAAGCAAAGAGAATGGCTGAAAAATGTCAACTTCACAGCAGGTTGGTTTTCTGTAAAAATAACTCAGAAACAAAAAAATTAAATCCGTTTGAAGGTCAGTGAAATTGTTGAAAATATACTTTGGACAGAATAAATAATAAACAATGGTCCTTCGTTGGCGTCGTTGGTCGTTTGGAAAATGAAAGCTTATGAAGTTGAAGCCTTATACACCTTTTCCTATTACGTAGTAGCAAACAAGGAATTAAAACTGACTTTGTTTCTTTGAAAATACAAAAAGATTTCCGTAATGAGAATTTGGTTTTTCGTGTTTAATATGGCTTTTAACAGGATCGTGTGGCTGTGGGTCAACGATGAGGGAGAATAATTAATTCTAAGTACCCCGTACTAAAGCGAGCAGTAGATATGGGTACATACCTATTAGGTTCCCATTGCATCCTATGTTTGATTTTCTGATGACTTTGGTTTATTTCAGTGGGATTTTAAACAATGATTGGGTTCACTCCATAATTTATGTATCTCCATTTAAAATTGGAGATATGTTTTTCAGCTAATCAAAATTTTTTAATTGCGACACATTTGAATTTAATACAAAACAACAATAATATTCGTACGCGATTTATGTCGCGGATTTAAATAGTTTGGCACAACTCAAAACGTCTGTCAGTGACATTTTACAACTCTGGGAGTCAGCCCTTAAATTGAGATACATTTTAAGAGATTTTATCTAAATAGAATCCAATTTATAAACAAATACTTACATCCGCGAATTTTATCGCGCTTTTCAACAGTTTGGCGTAACTTTAAACGACTGTAACTTATGTTTTCACTTTTTTGAGTCAAAGCCTTTATCCTTTTAATTGGTAAAAGGCAAACATTTGAAGAAGCGACATCTAACCAAATAATAAATTAGCACTAGGCAACCAGAGCCTAGTGACAAGCAACTCACATCTATTCTCGTGTGCGGTTGTGGACAAGAATGGAAGGAACCTACAATTTTATGCCGAATCCGAACAGCTTGAAGAGAAGCACTTATGTGCTAAACAAATGTGTAGAGTTGTTCATGCAGTGAAATTAATTTACGCAGTCACAGTCTTGTCTTGGTGATTTTTGTTTAAGATTCCATGACGGTGTTCACGTTGCACTGCTCCGAATTTACAAAAGAGAACGTCAAACAAAATCCACAAATTTTTAAATTTTTTATTATTTTACTACTTTTGTCCCTTTCTAACTATGAAGTGGGAGTGAGACAGATTTCAGAGAAGTCAAAAATAGTCGGAAGAGTCATTCCAATGTGAACACCGTCCATTAAGCCATTAGCCAGCGTTACCGCTCGAAGAAATTTTTTGGTGCTACAATTAAAAAAATCGAAAATTTCATTTTCGCGCAACGCGAAAAACACAAGTTCTTCTACTTTTCCTAAACCTACAACAAAAAATACCGCTTGAACCATTGGTGTCTTGTCCAGAAATAGAAGTTTTTTTCTTAATAAGTAAGTCATTTAGACAAATTTTCATATAATTTCATCAAAGTTCGCACTTATTTTTTTAAAAGGTATTGGTTTAAAGACATTGGTTTAAAAAAGGAGACTATAAAATTGCTATATTCAATTTCTAGCCACCTTCCATCGAACAAAATCTCGTGCCAAAAAAGCACTGTAGTGTATAAAGTCAAAAACTATGCACATTTGGTTCGTGTGCAGCGCTGCATGCATAGATGCATGTAGACTTGCTGCATATTTGTTTTAGCCATTATTTATCACAAGTGATAGTATTGGAGGATTTGGCAATTCGATGTATGAAGCAGTGGCCCTGAACAAAACTTTTTAGTTTTTAGGTGGACGAGGCTGAGAAGTGAACCCAGACCTTCAGCGTCAGCGTGACAGTCCAACGCACTAACCATTACGCTACGGGCTACTACTAGAAAACAATTTAAAAATAAATAATAGCATCGGCGAATTATATCGCGACTCTTATCAGTTTGGGAGCACTTACACGTCAGTCAATTACATCTTAATTTTTTTTGGAGTCAAGACCTTTCAACTTAAATAAATTTTTGAAGTGGTTTCCTCAAAAATCCCATTACTACAAAAATTAGGCACCTATTATGAATCGCGAGTCACAAGAAATATTAGGCGAATCTGACTTTTGGCACTACCGTTTATGGCTCACCTAACTATATTCGGCTAAAAAGTCAGAAATGTGTTGAATTGACTTGTTGCTCTATACGAACGTTGCAGTTTGCTATTCTTAAAACCACGACATATGTGATTTTAAAAACGTTCGACTTGAGTCGAACGTTCGACTCGCGAGTCATAATAGGGCACTTAAATACAAAATTCGGGATTTTTATCGCGTGTTGATAGAAGATAACGTGTGGTCGAAACTAAAAATGTTTTTTTTTTTTATTAACAGTCTGGTAGTCAAAACCTTTCGATTGCGATACAGTCGACTACGCTTAACTGCACATCGCTTAACTGAAACCTTTTTGACAATTTTTCACATTAATTGCTTCGCATAACTGAAATCCGCTTTATTGCAAACTGCGGGTAATTGAAACAAACTTGTCTGCCTCAAATGAACATTTTTCACTTATTCAACTCCGCATAAGTGAAACGACTGTTGAACGATGCCATCAAATTTTAAATCAAACACACCCTTTGAATTTGGAATGTCAAATCTGAAATGTCAAAATCCTATTTCTTGTCATTCCCTCCTGGTGTCAGCCGTTTCTTTTAATTTTGTTTATTTTTTGGCTCATCTTCAAAAATTTTCGACATAAAACGTATGTAAGGCTGACGCAATATTTGGGATTGAAAATGTAAATAACTTTGTTGTTTGAATTGTTTCTTATGGAAATATAACTTTTTTACACAATACAAAACCCTTTTTTTTTTTTATTTTCAGGGTAAATGAAATTTAACTTGTTTTGACAAAACTCCCCCTATTTAAAACAATTTCTAGTTTTCAGAAGTTCAGTTAACTGAAAACTCCGCTCAATTGAAGCAAAAGTTCTGCAATAATGATGTTCCAGTTCCAGTTAAGAGGAGTCGACTGTATCTATTTTCGTGGCATACATATAGGTATAACTAAAAAATTCTTTTAAACATGGGCGACTTTAATTGCGTTTGTCGGAGGTTTTGGGGCCACGTCTACGTCTGTCATGTCGATATTCGCACTCAGATGTTCATTTACAGTGGTTTCCCTTTTGACTAAAAAAAAAACCAAAAGCGTTTTCGCGGACGTCTGTCGGCGATTTTGGGTCCACTTCATGTAGGTACATATTCGTACTCCGGGAGTCGAGTGCTTTTGGATGCGACCAATTTCAGGTGGTTTTCCATACGTCTAAAAACGGCAAAAAAAATGCGTTGACAGGAGCGTTTGTCTGGGTTTTGGGCCACCTAGATGTCGGTAGAAACCATATTTGTTTCAGGCGTCAGTTGTATTATATTTGAAATGGTTTTCCATCCGATTTCTTTAATCACTTATCGCACTTTTTCGTGGTAATGGGGCCACTACAAGCTGGCAGACGAACGATTTCGTTATCATCTTCACCAGGACTACTTGTACTATAAATATCTTTTGGTTTTCTTTCACGCGCAAAATTTGCTGCCAGCTCTTAGACTAGTAGCTAAACAAAAAATTTGAACTTCGAATTTAAACAAACAAAAAGTTATAGAATGTAACACACGGCCCTTTTTTTTTTCAAGTTATTCGTCGTGATTCAAGCCAAAGTTTTTAGCACCAATAGAAAGTTATGAAGTATAGGTACCAACACGTTCTCCGTTAAATCCAAACAAACATAAAAATCACAAGTTGGTCACGTTCACAGGTAAAATGAAAAAGTTTCCAAAGTTCAAATTAATAATAATTCCTTGTGAAAGCAACGATTTTTGTTCAAATGTCTAACCTAGCGAAGGCGTAAAACGGAAGGCATCAACTTTACGGCACTATAGACACATACATATACCTACTTACCTTTTCTTGTTATTTTTTTGTATGTTATGTGCTTCAAGTCCCAGCCAGCAAGCATTTCAATTTATATCCCAAAAGGTGTGAGAATTAAATTATTATTCAATTAAAAGTTTTTGGCTAAGTGGTCCATGCTCTTTGTGTGAGTAGGTGTATGTGTGTGTGATCCAGCTTCAGACGTATAATAAACTCAAGCAAGGATAATTCTTAAACTCTATCCGTAGCAACTTGGTTCGAATTTCCTTCAAGGTGAGAACGAGAATACCATTTTTGTGACTATAGTGTACGAGTATTAGTTAGTAGCAGTAGGTATGTACAAAGCCTACCCCTAGGACCTGCATAAAAGTAGATATGGTACATTTTTAACTTTTCTTATAATCATTACTTATAGGTAAGCTTTTGTGCCATAAACGTTAATTTTAAACTTGTAGGAGCGTGGGTTATTGTGTGTTACGAACTTGGAAGGCTGCTTGTTCATACCGAACTTTGTTGGGTATTTTTAATGTGTAACATCTTAGTTGATGTTATGCACCATTTTTGTTTTGAGTAGCTAGTTTAGTGAACAGGAAAGCGTTAACTTATGAAAATAATATAAAAGTAATTCATTTTACAGAAGAAGTTACGAAACTTTACTTTTGTTGATAAGGATTTTTTGGGACAAATTTTGAATTTCTTAAGCTTAGATCAGACGATTTGTGTCTATAGACAAATGAGAAAGGGCATTTTTGTCTACCTATTGCCCATGAATGAGATATATATCGTTGGAAAGTTTAGCCCTAAGTAGTACATTATTTTTTTGTATGGACACAAAACTGGTACTGTAGTATCGTCACAAAACTGTAGAAGCCCGTAGCGTAATGGTTAGTGCGTTGGACTGTCACGCTGGAGGTCTGGGTTCACTTCCAGGGCTTGTCCACCTAAAAACTAAAAAGTTTTTTTCAGGGCTACTCCCTCTTGCGAGGAATTGACAAATCCTCCAAGAGTATCACTTGTCATGAATAAGTGCTTCTCGTCTAGCCGTTCGGATTCGGCATAAAATTTTAGGTCCCTTCCATTCCTGTCGACACGCGCACACAGGATTGGTTGCAAGTTGTTAGTCACTAGGCACTGGTTCTTCACGAGCCGTTGTGCCACCCAATTAATTTTATTTATTCAAAGCTGTAAACCATGGCAGTATTATGGCAACAAAAATTAATTGCAATAGTAATCCATGGAGATCACAGTGTTGGTCACTTTTAATGTTTCAATGAACTGAAAAGACCCCAACATAAAGGAACTTTTATAACAATTGCCAATAAAAGCGTATAATATCATGGTTGGCGATTAATTCGCTTAACAGTATGAAAATAATTTTAATTTTCTATTGCATTTTCCCTTTTTTGAATCCTTAAAAAGGAGAAGCGATAATATGTAAAAGGAGATACCGATGAACATTGATTTTGAATGTATGTAGATCGCAATGGAAGGGGAAAAGCGAACCTGAGGATTCTACAATCGTGTGGTACGACTTAAGAAGGAATCTCTGTAATTAACAGTACGTTCGAGTTGGGCTCAAGGGTAAACTTCTAGGCACACCTAGGAGCCGGAGTATTATGGTTGAATCGTTTGAGGGGCGGTATGTAACTGGCTATTTCACTAGACCTAGTTTATAGAAATAATGCTTAAATAATTAAGGACATGAAACATTGCAGCAACGATACGGTGTTCAAGAGATGTTAATGTTTACGTTATAGTTCTTTCGCTTATCATTTATATTCTTTTTGTCATCTTCTTCTTTATTTTACTGGCGATCCCCGGACATGCAGTTTGGCTTTAGGGAAAAGCACTCCACTTTGCATCCGCTCCTGAAGTTCCAGCATGACATCACCATAGCGCTCAACAACCATCGTGTCACCGTTGGATGCTTTCTGGATGTCGAGATAGCAATCGACAGCGTATGGATTGAAGCCCTTATCCATAAGCTTCGCGTATTACATTAACCCCCGTCACTAATAAAAATTCTTTTTTCTTTTCTTTCTTCCAGAAAATGCTGCAAATCACAAGTGAAAAACATCAAAGCCAGAGTTGCCCAATGTTCGAAGCTAGGCCCCTTCCTCTACAGCCTGATGACATCTGACCAACCATTGCCATCTGGATGCGAAAATCTCCTGTATGGTGATGACTTCCTTACGTATGCCGCCTTGATGTCTCCTCTGGTAGCGTTACGAAAAGTTGAGCACCACGTCAATAGACTCTACGCCTTCTACAAGAAATGGGGCATCCGGATAAACACCTCCAAATCGGAGCTTATGTGTTTCAGGAGACCCAGTAGAGGTAGTTGCAGCGCAGCCAAGTGCAGAAGTCTGGTTCTGAAACTTCCGGACGGATATACAATAGCAGCTAAAAAGAACGTGAAGTACCTAGGCATCCACTTCAACGAGTTGTTAAGGTTCAACCCACACTCACGAAACGTCTTCAAAAAATCCAACTGGGCCTTCCACCGACTCCACCCATTGATGAGACGCAGAAACGGACTAAGCCAGAAGACGAAGATACTTATGTACAAGCAACTCCTGCGGACTGTTATCAGCTATTCCTTCCCAGTCTGGTTCTCCATCTCGAGGCGGCCATGAAGGAACTTCAAATGTTCGAAAGAAAGTTACTTAGGATTTGTACCGGACTACATTTTGATCGGCAGCGAATGAGACATCACAGCAACGAGCGTCTTTACACAGAGGCCAGCATCATCCCTCTGGATATGTACCTACTGCTTCAAGCAAAGAAGCTTGTAGGACTCACTAACAGTCACCCAAATCAACTGATGAGAAGGATGGCCACTCAGCAGCGACACCCCGAGCCGAGATACCTCAGTACGATGGAAATCCTGGTTGACAACATCATCACGTGCAACGAGCCAGCAGTTTCGTTCAACGCTGAGACAGTGTCAGCATATCACCGCGGCTAAATGCCAACCCATCCCCCACCAAAACCACAACTTGACAACCGGGACGGAACACCCCGGGGACCATAAAGTCAGCCGATTTTTAGATTTAATTTTTTGACATGTATTTTATATTTTATAATCCTTTTAATTTAAGACAAAGTATAAGATTAGGCCCCCTATGTGCCAATAAATGTATAATATCATCGTATCTAACTAGTTGTAAGTCAAATTGTAAATATTATTTTGTTCAATAACCATATATCTATCTTTACTGGCGATTGTCATGATCTCGAGGGGACCACAGCTCTCCTACTAAGGTTCCACTTATGGGGTTCGCCGGGTTGACCTCAGAAAACGTTGACAACCCTCTCGGTTTTGGATTGTTCCATGTCTGAGGCAAACTTAATGCAGGCGTCGCCGTTGCATTTGTTTCATCCAGGAGTTTTTGCGCCTGCCTTTCTTCCGCGATAGTGTTGGAACGTCTTGTGCTATTGCCTTTTGAACTGGGTTATCATGGCATCTTCTTTATACATGACAGTACCAGCTAAGTTGGTCACGCTGTATTTTGTCCTTGATGGTATTTTTGGCGTGTAGGCCTCCTCGGATTCTCTTGTTTCTTTTTCTATCATGCTTTGTCACTCCTGCTGTCATGCGTAGCATCTTCATTGCAGCTGCCGTCAATTTACTCTCATACTTCTTGTACATTGTCCAACAATGTGAACCGTACTTAAGCGCTGGACGAACAACTGCCGCGTAGAAGCTCTACGCTTTTTCGATCACAGAAGATGGTAGAGTTTACCCGTCACTTCATCCACCCTACGCTTACGCGATGTTTGATGTCCTCATCACAAGATCCTTCGCTATTGATCACAGATCCAAGATATTTAACTTTTCCCACTTGGGAAGCATACTGTTCCATTCAAATAGATGTCCGGAATAGGCCTGGGTGGATCAGAAAATGGACACCATAGGTATTCGGTCTTTTTCGCACCGACGCGGTATCTATTTCCCTCTAGAACTACCACCAATACATCAAGTGCTCGTTGCAAGGACATAGGATTCACTTATGATGGCTCCATCGTCAGCAAAGAATAACTGATTCACTTTGGGATCTGTCACCTTTTCCTCAAGCAGAAAGTCAAGGACATTAATAATGAGCAAATGACTCAAGACACTTCCCAGGTGCTCACCTATTCTATTCGTATTTTTTTTGTGTTCTATCCAATAGACTCAAGTAGGCTATTGGAGTACCTGACCTTGGGAGTTGTACTCAAGTTTTGGAAGAATAAAGGCGTTGCAGATCACAGCTAGATGAAAAGGGGAGGCCAATTTCTTGTTAATATCTACGAAGCACCCTAAAGCATCCCTTATGTATCGAAAACCCTTTACTTGGCTCTCGTCCATCCCATCTTTAAGTATTACGCGTTGGTTTCAATAAATAAAACTTAAGGTGTTCCAAAAAAACAGTTTTTGTTATTCGAACTTCATCAGCTTCCATTGGATCCAAATCAACTGTTTCCGCTTTATGAAAATCGTTTGAATCTATTAAGCCTATCGACGCCGATAGCACGGGAGGCGACTGTAGGTTTACCTCGCGGCTGTGAATAAAAATGATGCCAACTCATAGCTTTAGTCTTAACATTAAGAAAACGGCTGGTCGGACAAGGTTTTTAGGCGGCAATGGGTAGAAAACGCAATTTTTAGGTTCGCAATTTTTAGGTTGCATTTTTGGCTTACAATACCTAAACCATGATGGATTTTTATAAGTGGTATCCAATGAAAGCTAAGACTGCCCTTCTTCCAAAACCCGTGGTCGGTTAGACTTTTGTTTGTTGTTGCGGCGAGTCCGACCCCTTTTGTAAGAACAGCTAACCCATTGTCACCTGAAAAACCATGTCCGACCAGAGGTTTTATTAATGTTAAGACTAAAGCTATGAGTTGGCATTATTTTTACCCACAGCCGTGATGAGATAGGTAAACCTACGGTCGCCTCCCGTACTATGATGAAAAGGAGCGAAGTAATGTTTTACTCATATTTAAACTTCTGTCCGGATCAATTTGTTCTCCTCATATCATTAGTGTGATGAATATAATTTCTTGGTCCAGATGAAATGGTAAACCTGGTTTTTTGTATACTTCTTTTGCAAAAACCTAATTATAATGAAGCATCATCAAATTTCATTTAGCAGAATTATTTGGAAACAATCTTAGTAAATAACTTCATTTTCTAGGGAAAACAATTGTCCAGCTAAATCCGTGTTTAGTCAAGAATTAATCGAGGAACAAAACTTGATAAAATCTAATGAATGTGTTGGCAATACCCTAACTACTAAAAGATCTTAAAACGAATGGGATGTAAGATGGTACTAAACGTCAAGTCACAAATGAATACCGGCCTGGCATGTGTGCACATCTTTCGAGATTAATCAAAAACCCAGTGTAATTTATATATTGTAAACTAGTATTTTAAAGTAAAACAATAAAATTGTGATTCAATAATTGTGTCCGTTTGATTATTTCGATCGGAACACAACAAAGTGGCGACGAGGACTTTGCAAAGATAGCAAAGATAATCAGGGATTAGATTTTTTTTTCTCTCGACATAACCTCATTTCACCATGCCGGGTGGTATACCAAATCCGCCAACTCAACCATCATTACAACCAGGACAAATCCAAGCGACAGGCATGGACTCTATTCTGGTTCAGATTATCTCTCAAAACAGTGCCCTGCTTGAGAAGATAGTCAATATGTCGATGGGAACAACAGCAGCGGAGTTGAAAATGGACGCGTTATCGAAGAACATCAACGAATTCCACCCTGATCCTGAGAACGGACAAACATTTCCAGTGTGGTATCGGCGCTACGACGATCTTTTTGCAGAGGACACCAAAGAATTCGATAATGCAAGCAAGGTAAGACTTTTACTTCGCAAAATTCATTCAATAGCACACGACAAATATGTAGACTACATCCTACCCAATCTACCCAAAGAATTGAGTTTTGCGAAAACAGTAGACAAGCTTTCTAAATTGTTTGGTCGCACGGAATCAGTTTTCGCGGCTAGGTTCAATTGTCTTCAAATGACAAAGAGCGATGTGGACGATTATGTCACTTTTGCAGCCAAGGTTAATCGATGTTGCGAACATTTCGAGCTAGAAAAATTTACTATGAAACAGCTCAAATGCATAGTTTATGTGATGGGTCTCAAATCACCAAAAGATGCTCACATACGCATCAAACTTCTCCTTCTTTTGGATAAAGAGAAAGACCTCACGGTCGCCAATTTAGTTTCCGAAATTCTTCGCTGCAAAAACCTATAAAAAGACACGTACATGATCGAATCTGGAACCTCAAAAGTTCAACACATCGCCGCCAAACAAACGCAACAAACTCATAGTCCATCTAGTCAAACGAAAGGTAAAAACAACAACGAGGGTATCAGCACAAAACCCAGAACACCTTGTTGGAATTGTGGCAGTATGCAATTTCTCGAGAGACTGCACTTACACCTAGCACAAAATTCGAGAATGCAACAAAATTGACCACAAAGACACGGTTATTGTCCTTGCTCTAGTAAGCCACTAAAGCAAGAGATCAATAAATCTAATGCTTCCAAGAAAAGACACACCAGGCGAGCACCTTCAGCCAAAAGCAAGCAATAGTGTTTTTGTTGTCAATCAACTCACTTTGGCAGAGAATCGGAAGTATATAACCATCAATATCAACGGCAGCAGTGTGAGACCAATGTGGTCATCAATCGAAACACAGCCAGAGACACTTCATCGAATCAAATTCCAATCATCGGTGAATTCGAAGCCCAAATGACAGTCGAAGGAAGTCATCATATCAGCACAATCTACGTTTCCAAACTCAGCAATCTCAATATATTTGGTGTAGATTTAATGGAAAAATTTCAACTATGGGAAAAACTAATAAGTGTTTTTTTGCAAAACAATTAACACAGCCGACTATTATAAGCTCAATCAAGAACAAATTTCCAGAAGTTTTCCGAGACGGTCCGGGTCACTGTACAAAATTTAAAATCAACATACAAATAAAAGATCAAACAAAACCAGTTTTTATTCCCAAACGACAAGTAGCTTATTCCGCCTTGCCATCAATAGACAAGGAGATTAACCGACTGCAGGACGCTGGCTGAGTTTTGAGGATCTGGAAAGAACACTTCTCTAGACTGCTTAATGGCGAAGACAGCCAAGATGCCGCTAATAGGCGGAACGCTCCATTCAACTTGGACGATGATGGCCAAGAGTTCCGTCCACCCGACCTAACTGAAGTGCGGCTGGCGATATCCAAACTTAAGTCGTACAAGGCTGCAGGTGCGGATGGCTTACAAGCCGAACTATTTAAATCAGCGGGAGATGAATTGGCTAGGAGCATACACCAGCTCATCTGCAAAATTTGGTCGGAGGAAAGTATGCCCGATGAATGGAACCTCGGTATAGTGTGCCCCATCCATAAAAAGGGAGATGTTCTGAAATGTACCAACTACAGAGGAATTAGTCTCCTAAACGTCGCTTATAAAATCTTGTCGGCCATACTGTGTGACCGCTTAAAACCTTTTGTCAACGATCTGATCGGCCCTTATCAGTGAGGTTTTAGGCCAGGCAAGTCAACCGTCGATCAAATGTTCACACTCCGACAGATTTTAGAAAAATCCCGGGAATTCCAGATCGATACACACCACCTTTTTATCGATTTTAAAGTCGCGTATGATAGCGTGAAAAGGGACGAATTATACAGAGCCATGTCGAGTCTCGGCATCCCTGCCAAACTCGTCCGCTTGTGCAGGATGACGATGGAGAAATCTCGCTGCTCCGTCAAAATTGGTAAGAACACCACTGATTCCTTTGATGTTGAGAAAGGATTGAGGCAAGGCGACGCGTTATCATGCAACCTATTCAACATCGTTCTTGAAGCCATTGTACGCAACGCACATGTCAACACCAGCGGTACAATCTATCAAAAGTCCGTTCAATTGCTTGCATATGCGGATGACATAGATATTGTCGGCAGAACGAAGCGAGCTGTGGCAGGGGCATTTGCGAGCATTGAATCGGAGGCGGCTAGAATGGGATTGGCGGTTAATGAGGACAAGACGAAGTATATGCTGCCATCGAGAGAGGAATCTCAACATCGTCGACTCGGGCAAAATATCACGATGGACAGATATAACTTCGAAGTTGTCAAGGACTTTGTCTACCTGGGCTCCACTATTACATCGCAGAATGACATCAGTGCAGAGATCAAACGAAGAATTACTCTTGCCAACCGCTGTTTCTTCGGTCTAAGAAGGCATTTAAGTAGTAAGGCCCTCTCTCAGAAAACCAAGGAGACTTTATACAAAACCCTAATCATCCCGGTCCTGCTTTATGGGTCAGAAGCATGGACACTGAAAGATTCGGATAAAAATCTGCTAGGGTGCTTTGAGAGGAAGATTCTTCGTGTGATTTTCGGTCCGGTGTGTATCGAAGGAGTATGGAGGAGAAGATTCAACGACGAGCTATACGGGCTATACAGCGACGTTGACCTGGTCAAAAAGCTGAAAATACAGCGGCTGAGATGGCTGGGGCACGTGGAGCGTATGGACAGCAACGCACCTGCCCGACGAGTCTTCGAATCCAACCCCGATGGGGTACGCACCAGAGGAAGAACCCGTAACAGGTGGCGCAATCAAGTGAGTGACGACATCAAAGCACTCGGTGTGCGCAACTGGAAGCGGCTAGCTAGGGACAGAGCTGGCTGGAGGGGCTTGTTAGTTGAGGCCGAAGCCCATCCTGGGCTGTGAGCGCCATCAAAAGTAAGTAAAGTAAGTAAGGACGCTGGCATCATCACACCCATCAATTATTCACATTGGGCAGCTCCTATAGTCGTGGTGAAACGAGCAAATGGGGCCATTCGCATCTGCGCAGATTATTCAACAGGGTTGAATGCCTGCGTGGAACCCCACAGTCACCCGCTGCCACTTCCTCAAGACATTTTTACAAAAATGTCAAATTGCAAATGTTTTACGCGCATAGATTTGTCAGATGCCTATCTGCAAATGGAAGTGGACGATGAAACTAAGCAACTTCTTACCATACACACACATCGCGGCCTTTTCACGTTTAACAGGCTCGCACCAGGAGTCAAGGCAGCCCCTGGGGCTTTTCAAAAAGCAATGGACACCATTCTTGCAGGAATACAAGAAGCATCAGCCTATATAGACGACGTCATGGTAGCAACAGAGACGGTAAGCGAAAACATCACTGCAGTTGAAGAAGTACTTCGAAGATTTGCAGAATACGGTCTCACAGTCAATTGGGACAAATGCAAATGCTTTGCGCAAGAGTTCAAATACTTGGGACACATCATCAATCACGTAGGACTTCGACCCGATCCACAGAAGCTTACCGCCATAAAGCAGCTACCACCGCCAACAAACATCAGCGAACTTCGATCGTTCCTGGGAGCCGTAAGCTATTATGGAAAATTCATCAACGAGATGCGTTCTATACGAGCACCTTTAGACGACCTTCTCAAAACAACACAAAATGGTCATGGTCGAAAAAATGCAAGCAAAGTTTTGCTAAATTCAAATCTCTTCTATCATCAGATTTGGTTGTCACCCACTACAATCCAGCATTACCGATAGTCGTAGCAGCAGACGCATCGATCGTGGGAATTGGAGCCCGAATTTCTCACGTCATGACTGATGGAACAGAAAAAGCTTTATACCACGCTTCTCGCTCACTTACGGGAGGGGAGAAAAATTATAGCCAAATAGAAAAAGAAGCACTGGCTTTAATTTTCGCAGTCACAAAGTTCCACCGGAGTATATATGGCAGGAAGTTCATCCTTCGCACCGACCACAAACCACTGCTATCGATTTTCGGATCAAAAGAGGGGATACCAACTCACACGGCGAACAGACTCCAACGTTGGGCATTAACTTTAATGTCATACGATTTCGACATAAAGTACATATCAACACACGATTTCGGCTACGTAGACGTTCTCTCTCGCCTTATCAGCAACCAGATGAAACCAGAAGAAGATTTTGTTGTGGCCAGCGCTAGACTTGAATCAGATGTCCAAACAGTTCTGCAGGACCAAGTTCAATCACTACCAATCAATTTTAACATGGTAAGTCAAGCTGCACAAAAAGATAAAACTTTACAACAGGTCACACACTTTATCCAAAATGGTTGGCCTCACAAATTCAACGACTCGACCTTCAGCACTTCACAACCGAAAAGATGCAATATCAATTGTGGACAATTGCCTGTTATATGGCGAACGCATCGTCATTCCAGACACCTTTCGCAAGCGAATTCTTAATCAACTCCACAAAGGGCATCAAGGCATAGTCAGGATGAAGGAAATCGCACGATCATCTGTATATTGGCCTTCAATAGATGCAGACAAAACAAATTGGGTTCGCCAGTGCCAGAGTTGTGCCACAGAAACACGAACTCCAGTAAAAACTCTACTGTCATCATGGCCAATACCGACGTCACCGATGCAACGTATCCACATTGATATCGCAGGCCCAGTCAACTGAATATGTTATTTGGTAATCGTAGATACTTTCCCAAAATATCCAGAGATTTACCAAACAGGAAACATCACTTCAGCTACCGTCATCCAAGAGCTCTCAGAATATTTTTCACTTTTTGGCCAGCCACAAGAAATAGTTTCTTGACAATGGAACTCAATTTGTGAGTGCTACGTTCGAATTTTGCTGCAAAACCAGAGGCATCAAACACACTCGCACAGCTCCGTATCACCCTCAATCCAACGGGCAAGCAGGGCGCTTCGTGGACACGTTGAAGAGAGCAGTAGCCAAAAACAAAGACGGAGGGACGGATAGTGAACATCTCCAGGAATTTCTTTTGGCCTACCGCTCAACGCCAAACCGAAATGCTCCGGATTCCAAGTCACCAGCTGAATGTTTCATCGGAAGAAAAATTAGAACGAACATCGACCTTTTGAAGAAACCCGAGGAACATTTATCCAGCCGAAACACAAAAATGGAAGACCAATTTAATCGCAGCAACAAAGCAAAGCATGGCAGTTTCTGTCCAGGAGATCCAGTTTACGCAAAAGTTTACAAAAGAAATAAAAACTTTTGGGTTCCAGCTGTTGTTGTCAACAAAAAAGGAAATGTCAACTACGACGTAAACCTGCATTCAGATGCTCAATTATGCTTAAGGCGAATGCACACTAATCAATTTCTTTTTCGTTATGCTGAGAACACAATGGGTAACAAAAATTCGAATGCTTTTAATGAATATTTTGATTTCTTTGACAGGTACAATTCTGTCACATCAGACGCGAGTATGCAAAATACTCAAAACCCAGTTTCACAACCTAGAGTTAAATCACCATCGCCAAGTAGTCCCGATCCAGTTCCATCGTCATTTTCACCTTTATCAATTCAAGATTCAGCGGAAGCAAATGACGATTTTCAAGAAATCAGTACACGTTCTCCTCACTCAATCAGACCAAATGAAAGTCAGCAACCCGTTACAACAGGGTCCTCTTCTCGCAAATCCACAAGAGCTCGACGTCCACCTAGTTGGCACGAAGATTACACCCAAGACTACGTCTAACATAACAAGGGGGGATGTTGGCAATACCCTAACTACTAAAAGATCTAAAAACGAATGGGATGTAAGATGGTACTAAACGTCAAGTCACAAATGAATACCGGCCTGGCATGTGTGCACATCTATCGAGATTAATCAAAAACGCAGTGTAATTTATATATTGTAAACTAGTATTTTCAAGTAAAACAATAAAATTGTGATTCAATAATTGTGTCCGTTTGATTATTTCGATCGGAACACAACAAAATGGATGTAGTTTTTTGTTCGCTTTTTTTAACATTTTCCAAAAAGTTTTAAATTGAATTTTATTTGCATTAAGTTCAGTTTTATCAGTTAAACATTTTATCATTTGGAATATCAATCCAAATATTGTTCTTGCTCATTCAAACTTAAAATTCAAAGGATAATGCAGTTTAAAAAGTGTGCCCTGTTTTGCATAGAAAAGTTCTCTACTCTGGAAAAATGGCTTGATGCATGTAGATTCTAGATACTCAAGAAAAGTATGCAAAAATAAAAATGAGTTTACTGCAATAAGAAGCTTAAATTGTGTATACCTTTATAGATATACCTACCATCAATTTCTACTTCAATGATTTGGAAAAGTGCATTTCTTTTGAACAAAAATAAATTTCAAAAAATAAATAAAAACTAACAAAGGTACACATTTTACTGTATAGAAATGATGTTCTTTTGAAAAAAAAAAAAATAAGCAATAAAACTCTTATCAGAAATATGAACTATTCAAGTCTACAAGGACGTCACTCTCTTGGAGAAATTGAAAAGGTTGATGGCAGAAGAAAATTGTTTCGTCAATTGTAGCAAGAAGTGAATTCAAATGCATGGCCGGATATCTAAAGCTAGCTATATACTAAATTTATTTTATTTTGAATTTTATATAAAAGAAATTTAATAGATTTTTATCGTTTTTTACTACAAGCGAAATCTTCAAATTTTTGAAAGTAGATAGCTATCTACTTAGTTATTCGTATGCAACATTTTCATTTCAAGTAAAAAAAAGAAGATGGTTAAATTTAAAAATTTATATGCATATTATAATCTATTGTCATTTGAATTTCTGATTTGTATGTCTTTTTTTGGGTTTAGATACTTGAATATTTTGGATACGATAGCTATTATTCGGTGAATATGTGGATAAGGTACCTATAGTCGAAATCCCTTTAGTGTGCGCTTAATATAGGCAACCTTATTTTTTTTTTCGTAGAGCTCTCTGGCAGCTATCTCAGGATTAGGATCTCTATGCTTTCTCAGAATCTCTATGCCTCGCTCTCTTACGCCAGTTGGCGCTCTTTATCGAACCAGCAGGTTTCATTGTGGTCACAAGTGAAGGCCACCACATCACTTGGCTCAATACGTATGGCTTAATGCCTTGCTGGACATGGCAAAAATATTTGAAAACCATACCCCACTTATCCTTGTTGGAAGAAGATAGATTTTATCATTCACTAAACCTGTCTTTCCATCCCATCATAACAACCCTCTCCCCCCCCCCCTCCAACAAAAAAATGGTAAAGACTCATAAGATCTGCGCTTCTACAATTAATGTTAATCACAGTTTCTTTTCTTATTAGAAAACCTTCATTGACGCATTATCAAACACCCCTGATAATAGCCAATGGTTTATCCGGCATTTTCAAAATCCATTGTATATATTGAACATTTGAGTTCCGGTCACTTTTACCCAGACTTATAATTTGGAAGTGAAATTATTTTCCTTTAAACGAAAGCTGGCACTGAGTGAAACACAGTTGACTTCGCTTTTCAGGCCAAACAACACCCGAAGGAAGCTATGTTGAGGTCTTCGCTGATTGTCCAGTAAGAATAGACAACAAAATGCCAAAGAAAGGAACAAATTAGTTCGAGGCTGAAATTTGGTGTGATCATTGGTAATGGTACTCTTTATAAACTGATAGAGTGCCTCATCAATCCGATGACCGCTACGTCAGTTACAAGGGGTCAAAGGTCATGAAAATGGGTTTTTTGAAAATAACTTGAAAACAGTTTGGTTTAGAAAAATAAATGTATGCTACAAACTTGTAGCTCAGGCGATTTCCCACAAAATTGCTCTTATACATTTTGTCCATAGCATTTACCGTTAAAAAGTTATAGCAGTTCAAAGAATCACTAGGGTCGAAAAATTTATTTATTTTAATTTTTGGTACAAAAATCGGCCATGAAGGTGTGTTTATTTTTTTTAAATTAACTCAGAAACGGTTTGGTTTAGTGCACAAACTTGTAGCTGAGGTAATTTTCCACAGATATGGTTTGTTATCTTGTCCGTAGCACTTACCGTTAAAAACTTACTGCTAATAAAAGATTCGTAAGTATTGCACGCGAATTTATTTAATTTTAATTTTTGGGTCCGAAAAATTTTTAACCAATTAGAAAAGTTTTTTGAAGACCATCTGCAGATTCGTAAGTTTTAACATACGAGCTGGCTCCTTATCCGTTGTCACTTTTTGACGAGGTTGGAATGCGAAAAAAATCTGCCCTTTATGAATTATTAGAGCCAGTTGAAGAAGATATCGATTATAAGAAGGTAACATACATCATCGATGGGGGGTTTGTACTGCATCGTGTAATATGGAATTGAGAGAACTCATTTAACGCAATTTTTGATAACTACAGTTATTATACAAAAACATTTTGGAAAACATGTCATCATTGTGTTCGATGGCTATAAAGATCAGCGAAACACAAACAATATAAAAGCTTCCGAGCAGCGTTGTTGGTGTGTTTCAGCTCCTTCATCAGCAGATATTTTGTTTCATACATCAATGACGACGTCAACTTCCCAACAACAATTTCTCGCTAATGCATACAACAAAAGTCGACTCATTGCTATGCTTTCTGAAAAGATTAAGGCTGCTAACATCCTAGTGAGGCAAGCCAAAAATGAATCTGACGTTTTGATTATCGAAATGGCTATACATTGTGCTGAGATACGCAAGAGTATTGTTGTAGGAGAGGATGTAGACTTAAACGCAATAAAAAAGATTAACTTTCAAAAACAAGGTAAAGCTATAATTGACTCAAAGTTTAGCCACTTACCCAAAATCAACTTCTGCTCTTTACAACAAAGGCAAATTAAAATTCTTCAAGCTTTTCGAAAAGAGTGACGATCTCTTAAAATATGCCGTAGTATTTTTCAGAGGCAATTGCCCTCCCAATATTATTCATTAAAACGGTCTACTTCTAGCATTTTACAAAGCATCTGGAAAAGAAGATCGTATCAATGCACTAAGTTATTTCACATTTGTCCGATTGACCAGGCTCAACAAGGCTGTATAATTATCTTCCCTATTTACTATCAAGTTCAAATTTGGCTGGAAGGAGAGAGTACTAATCCTGAATAATCCTTAATCCTATTACCACTCTGCTCCAACCAGCACCTGATGAACTTATTCTTAGCTACAAGATTGTAGTGTAAATTTGTTTTCTAAACCAAACCGTTTTCATGTTATTTTCAAAAAACCCATTTTCATGACCTTTGACCCCTTGTAACTGAGGTAGCGGTCCTCGGATCGATGAGAAACTTTCTCTGTCTATAAAGAGTCCCATTACCAATGTTCATACCAAATTTCAACCTCGAACTAATTTTTCCTTGTAAAAAGATAATTTTCCTGGACTATGAGTTAAACTAACTAGTCCAGATAGTAAATGAGCCAACTCGTTGCAGGTCAATCCACCAACACCCTAGACTTGTTTCTTACCTCTGAACTTAATATACACAATTAGTGTATTATCGCCTGTAAGCACATCAGACCATTGTGTCATATCTGCTTATTTCTCGTGCCAAAAAAAAATCACTTAAAGAGAAAACACCAACGAGAACTGTTTGGTAATACGAGAAAAAGCCAACTGGGAATTTCTCAACGGTTTCTTTAGGAACTTTACCTGGTCACTATGCTTCCACGATAGTGACATATACTCTTATAACTTAATTCCTTGTGGAATGAGAAATTTTATCCCGAATAGGGTGAAATCTATCAAGCCAAAGAAAACTCTTGGTTTGTTTGGAGCTGTAAAGAGGTTATTAGGGTCAGAGAAGTTAATTTCTGTAGGTTCAAAGCCAACCCTACTGAGGAAAACCGGAAAAAGTTTCAACAAGCCAGGAATTCCTGTAGCGGTCATGCAGTACAGTTTGCTGTTAATTCGACGCTGCCAGAAAGTGTTACGACACGTGCTGTACTTGAGAGCGCAAACGATTTTATGGGAAGAATCTTCTTTCGCACTCGTGCAGTTTCCAGAGTCCTAAAAGATCTTGGTATACACACATCCGCTGTCCCGGATAGTATCCCTCCGATTGTTCTGAAGAGGTGTTCTTCAACGCTGGCAAAACCAATGCGCAAAATTTTCCATCTGTCCTTAATTCTACTGGTCTCTTTCCCAGTGGATTGAAAACAGCATTTGTCCAGCCTGTCCTTAAAAAAGGCGTATCTTCTTTACACTCTAACTACAGACCAAGTGAACTTACGTCCCTTCTTTCCAAGGTCATAGAAACGCTGATTAATTTCCAGCTTAACATCGTTTTGGAGAAAGTAAGATTATTGCACTTTATATTTCAAAAGCGTTTGATAGAGCTTGGCATCAAGCTCTTTTATCGAAAATGCGCGAATTTAGTATCGATAAATCTCTTCTTCGTTAGATTAGAAATTACCTTTCGGACCGTTCAATACAAGTTGAATTGGGCGGTTTAAAGGCTGATATTAAAAAAATAAATGTGTGCCCCAGGGCTCCGTTATGTCTCCGACTTTCTCCTTATATTCATAAATGATCTTTTGTCTGAGACTTCTAATCCACTAAACTGTTTTGCTGACGACATTACCCTCAGCTTCTCATATTTGTTTTCACATTCACATCCATGTGCTTTGGATGTGGAGCTCGAGCGGCAGTGTATAATTAGCTCATTAAATTCTGATCTTGACAGCATTATACAATGGGGAATCAAAAACCGCGTAGAATTTAATGCTTCAAAAATTCAATGAAGCGGAATCCACCCCCAATGCCGCTATCCATGGGCGGGACTTGCATCGAAACCCAACAGCTCTCAGTTCTCGGTGTGTATGTCAGAGACCACCTTTTGTGGAATGACCACATAGATATAAGACGTTACCAAAAACGCTGCTAAGTCTTTAGGTTTTTTCCGAAAATGCAAGAAATTCTTTAGCCCCTCTGATCTGGCTGTGATCTTCAAAGCCTTTATTCGTCCAAAGCTTGACAATAATTTTCATATTTTGGCAGATGCTCCTATAACTCATCTAAGCTTGTTGGACATAATTAAAAAAAGGGCTCTGCAAATGATAGGTGATAGAACAATAACGGCAAAAATTACATCATTTGAACACTGCCGGAATATCACCCGTTCTATCGCTATTTTTATAAACAGTATTCAAGTGAAATAGTCAGCTGCATTCCACCTCCCGTCAAACAATTCAACCGCAATACTCGTGCTGTAAGGAATGCTCATCAGTTTACCCTTGAGCCCAACTTCGGGCATACTGTTAAGCATAGAGATTCTTTCTTTTGTCGCACAACAAGAATTTGGAATGCTTTACCTGTCCCTATTCCCCCCCCCCCCATTTTGATATTCAGAGCTTCAAAACCGACGTGCTGGCACTGTGCTTGTTCATATTAAGGGTAGTAAAACAAAAAGCTCGCTAAAGTCCAACAAAGTGCTAGGACGCCACGCCAGTCCTAGGCTCAATGAATGGAAACTCTCTATGAACACCTGTTCGTGGTAGAGAGTTGTTAATGCTAACAAGACAGGGGACTGAATGGCTGCCGGAATAAAAAAACAAACCAGTGGTGCTGGTCAGGGCAGGAACTTGTCCTTGGGTTGAAGACATGGGTCAACGACATGGTCTGTTGGACGAGCCTATCCTGAAAGGTCAACGGCAATATCGTCTCTTCCATATTGACTGACGGGATTTGTACTCTGGGGAGGAGAAAACAAATAGAGGTCCACGCTAAATAAAGAAGTTAACAAAAGTCTTTTGTCATGGAATCAAACTTAATAATTTTCATTAGATTATATTTTGATGAAATGCCCAACGAAATACATTAGCTTTTCATGAGTATAAACTTAAAACATCTAAGAAACTACAAATAAACTTCATGAGTTTTTCCATATTCTTTCTTTGAGAAGTATTATACAAAGGTACCCAATTGAGGGCTTCCGGGATAAAGGTTAAAATATCAAAGCAAAATAAATTAACCTAACCCTCTGCTTTGCTTAAATAACAACTTGAAGTATAAATTCCTCTATTATTATAAACTCTGAAGAAATACCTTTGGAACACTCAAATCATAAGCCCGTTTGTCACGTTCTTAATGTTCTTATAAGTTTTCAAGTGAATTTTAATATACGCATACATAATTGTATTGGTATGTATAAAGTTTGAGAATATGAGCAGGAGCACGGCCTGTTATTCAAAGAAGTGTTTAGGGGTTAAGGAGTTGAATGTTGAGTGTTCTTGGGAAAATCTAAATACCGATACTTTAAAACTGATATGTGTGTAGCAAGTATTGCAAAAATGAGTTTAACTACTTTTTGAATTTCACACGTGGGGCGTTCATTGTTGGGTGGCGGTTGTGCGGGTGGCGCGAGAATGATATGGTGGCAGCGAATTAAAAGTGAAATAAAAGTTAATGTAACATATAATTAAATTTCACACAGGTTTTTACTCCCATTCTAAACATAATTGAATTTCTTTTCATCTTTTAGCTGTTTCCATGTTTGGATTGGCAATTTCCAGGCGCGCATGGAAACGTATTTCTGGGAATTTTTTTTGTTGTTGCTATTGCTACATCAAAAGAGCCAAATGAAGCAGTGTAATTGTGCTCGGCTCCGATGCTATGCTGTTTGCGCGCTGCTGATGCTACACCATACTAAATTATGGAGCCGTTGACATAAAGCCCGCCATCGTGTTGTGTTAGGTACGAGTATATGTAGGTATATTAAACCTTCCTGTGGTATCATCACACAATTTATGAATAAGATAACGTGCGTTGTGCAATGTATTTTTAGCAAATTTATGTTCTAATATAGCCAACACTGTTTGCTTATACGGTTATATTGGTATTGGGGTTTTAGGAAGGAACCTAAAAAATACAGAAAACAAAACAAATTTAATTTAAAAAATAAGTCGGCTACTTTTTATTAAAAAATAAGTCGATTTTACTTCAAATCAGCACGCATAGTGCAGGTTAGCCGGGAAATTTAGGCACTAAGACGGCCTTGATAAATTCATAAATCATAAAAACAACAACTTCGTTTATCCTCATGGAGCCATATAGGCATCTGAGGTATTATTTACACGGGGGCAAGTTCTTCCTTGGTGTTGTGTAGGCATATGTTTTTTTTTTTTTTTTAGAAAACCCACCATTTAAAAGATCAATAAAGCTTCGGAGATTTTGCAGTATATTTCAGGTGGAGGTGTTTGCAGTTTGCCAGGCCGCATAAGATCGTGCCACATGTGAACTTGTTAAAAAATAACATTGACATTTTCCATACCTTGCCGTTTTTCACCACAACGTTAGCAACCACAACGCTTTAAACTGATGCAAACCTTTGAACTGATGAAAGTTATCACCTTTAGTTTTTTTTAATGCAATGAATTATTATTCGTTTTTCTTTTACAAAGGTGAATGCCCAAAAATGTATGGACGAAAAACCCAGAGTCGATTAAGAAAAGTCATACATAGTTTGAAAGGACATTAATTGTATATAACAAATAGGCAATCATTTTCTTTAAAAGTTATCCCCGGGACTGGATATGACAATTTAAAAAAAAATTTAAACACAGTGGCGCAAAATTTTAAACAGCCTATTATTAAGGATTTAGTATGATACTACATAAGATTTTACTAATTCTTTAACAGTTTACTAAAATTTTCTTAATTTTAAATACTTTTTAACTAGTATCATACTAAACTAATTTCCTTCATAAAATTCAAAAAACTGACAGCTCGTGCAAAGAATTCACAAACACTCCTGATTTTGACAATTTTAAACGTCAAAGTGTCATTTGGATTTAGTACGATACTAAAAAGATAAAATAGCCATTTGGTGATTCTAAATTTAGTAAAATGTTAGGAGATAGTAAGATGCTAAGCTCGTTTAAAATTAGCAAAATACATTTTTTACCAAGTTTTATACTAAAAACGATTTATCATCGTACTAAATCGACTAAAATTTTGCGCCAGTGTTTCTTTATGTAAAATAAAAGTAAAAATTGGTATATCTTCATATTGTGGTTGATTCATGTTATTAAATAAGTTCACCACAAGTCACTAAAATCAGCAGCCACAAGATAATTCTGTCTTCATTCATAAAATGGCGGTTATCACCCATACCGTTACTCAACAGTTTCGAAAAAAAAGTAGTTACCTACCTAAGCATACCGGACAATAGTTTGAGGAAATAGTATGTGCGTAAGAATTAAGAACAACTTATAAATCATTCACATACCTACTGTTATACTAATGAATAATTCAGACCTGTCATTTCCTTACTATGTAACTTTAAAACTCCGTAATGAAAACGAAAACGGAAAATCTTAAAAATTTTTAACGGCAGTGCCAGTGGTAAAATTCGGAAATGTTTTGTTTTTTATAATTTATTCCGGAATTTGTTAATTGATTTCTTGGATAAGAGTACTTTCAATATATTGACGAGACTAGTAATGTACCAATTATTTACAGTTAAAACATTTTCGCATAAAGAGAATGCATCATTCAATGCACATTTATTTCATATACCTTCCTATACTGTTGCTATCTCAAATTAAAAAAAAAATATTTAGCGTCAGCCACGCTTGCAACAATTTGTTTTTCGAAACCTTGTATGCCTTATGAAAATCATTTTTTTCGTAAAATAGTTTTCGAACCCTTGTCTTATTAGAAACTTTGTTTTACGAAACTTTTGCGGATTACCAAGTGTCGAGTCGTTAAACGCACCTCCAGAATGAAAGTGACCTAATTCAAAAATTGCAATTTGAGGGAAATGAGCAATAAAGTTTTCAAAAAAGGAAGTTTTGAGTAAGTTTGAATGTATCTCTTACATATTTCATTGGAAATTATTGATTCTTTGCGGAATAATTTATTAATCGCTTATGCACAAATCGATAACATAAAATTCAATTTAAATATTTTTTAAATATATATTTTGAGATTAAATACAAAACAGTTTCAAATTAAGTCACTCTATTATAAAAATATTTCCGTATTTCTGGAACTTTTTACGAGTTCAGTCTGATTAAGACGCAAGATGCAACAACTCCTGAGACTCAATTTAAAAACGGTCAGTAAAATCTTTCTAAAAAACACACTTATATAATAAAAGAGTCAGCTTAGCACAAAAAATGAAATGTACTTACCTTCACAGTATTTGCAATTAACTACCACAATTCGAGATCCGTCGATTTAGCACACGTCCACTCGCGAGCACCTCTGACACAATACCGATTTGGTCTCCTTCACACAAAATGCATAGGTGAATAGCTTGATCAACTTAAGTGACAGATGTAAAGACTGTCCCTTTCTTACTCATCATTCGGTATCTTTTTCAACACAGGGGTTTAGATATCCCATTTTAAGGTCAGTTTATTGCGAAATCAGAATTTACAGGAATTTTGAGTTAGGTCACTTTCATTCTGGGGGTGCAATACCTATTTAGGTATGTTTTTAAATCAATACCTGTTCTTTTCTGTACTGCCCTCACCAATGTTGCATTTATATGAAAAAACACCTTGCTATTAAAAATAAATAAATTGTCATAGCTAGTCCCGGGAATAACTTTTGAATAAAATAATTTCATATTTGATATCTACAGTCAATGACCTTTCAAATCATATATAACTTTTTCTTATCGACTCTGGGTTTTCTTTGGGCACTCTCCTTTGTTTATACATTATTTCTTTTATTTTTAAACATGTTTCTTGAATTTTTAATATTGATTTATTTTTTAGTAATATTTTTTTGCCATAAATACCTCTTATGATCACACCTTTCGCCTATTTGTTTATTGTTTTTATCCTCAAATGAGTTATTCATTCTTTTGGATCGCAGGCAGGTTTTATCTCGCATCTTAGTTTTTGAAAATGGTTAAAATAAATAATTTAACCAGAAGTTACACAGACGATTCGCTCCAAAATTATATAGAACGTGCAATGATTAATGTTTTATACTATCAGGAATCCGGTTTACATATTGTTCATATAAATGCGCAAAGTATTTTACCAAAAATTGATGAATTTAGATTCTTGTTTGAAGGTTCGAGGGTTGACGTTGTGTGTGTCTCAGAGACATGACTTTCAAATAATGTTGGTGATACTGTTTGTTCCTTAAATGGATTTCATAAGCCTTTTCGTTGTGATAGGATTGGAAGATGCGGTGGGGTGTAGCTATTTTTATGCGCGGGGTGATAAATTGCAAAATTTTAAGAAAAGCTGAGCCTGGAAGTAAGATAGATTATGTGTTTTTAGAGGTATTGTGTAACGAAAACAAAATCCTGATTGGCTCAGTATACAGACCTAACAACAACACTGATATCTCACCTGTCTTAGCAGTAATTGATGAATTATCTTTTATATCACCTTTTGTTGTTGTTGTTGGTGACTTTAATTGCAACATATTAAATGATTCATCTCTTGTCAACAATATGAGTACCTTACATCTCTTTCCTGTTAACACTTCATCACCCACTCATTTTACTTCTCACAGTAGCACCCTTCTTGATGTATTTTTCGTCAGTCATATATGTATAAAGTTCTCAAGTTTAATCAAATATATGTGCCTGCCTTATCGCGTGACGACCTAATTCATATGACATTTCAATGTGAACCATTGATTTCGAGTAAAACTATAAGTTTTCGCGATTTCAAACGAGTGAATGTGAGTCAATTGGAAGATGATTTAAAAAGAATTGAATGGTTTCGCGTTTATGAAATGCCTTTTGTCGACGATCAAGTTTTTTTCATTCAAGAGAACATAAGGGACTTATTCGAAACACATATTCCTCTGATCACAAAAACGGTGACAACAAAAAAATCTGA